>DWTO01000476.1:0-21076 GCA_018244755.1 Jemadia pseudognetus | reverse complement strand
GCGGTATAAAGTATACGTAACATCACACCTGTAATTCCCAAAGAAGTAGGTAGAGGAATCTAGGACAAACCCACAATTCGTCAGTTACATTTACGTCCCACTATGGAATAGGTGGTGAGCCTATTGCCATGCACCGGGCACATATGCAGACTCCGAGCCACTAACAGAAAATCAAAATCAGAAAAATCCAGTAGCGGCCGAGCCGGTGGTACCGTACCGCAGTAGGTGGAGAAGTCGGGCAGGCACGGCGACGCGTCGCCCGCCTCGCGCGGGTACTCGTACACGCAGTGGTACTTCTGCCGCTTGAACACCACGCGCTTCTTGCCGTCCTGCGGCACCACACGGCGCGTCAACACGCTGGGCGAGCATCGTCTGTATCTCTCCACGTTAATATGTACATACATACATACATATACGTAACATAGTTATTCATAAAATAATCTGTGCACATGTAAACATCAGCTAGTGTCAAGTTATAGAGACCCGTGCAGGAAACTAATGCTTTCTATGACAGGTCACAGGATGTAATGAAAAAGAGAATCCATAAGCATCCTGGGAAACATCGACATTTTCCTATAAAATCTCGACCGTCGGCATTTGAGTCTAATTAACGGTACATTACTATTTAGATTTATGAATCTAGGAATAAAATTCCTTGTACTCGGAAGTTTAGAATAAAACGACAATTGTTGACACGACTCACGGGCGGCTGCTCCAAGCTCCTCAACGAGGACTTCGCTGGCGCGGCCCTGCAGTCCCACGACGAGGGCACGAACTCCACCTCGTCACCCTCGGAGCCCGAGCCGGAGTCCCCCGAGCCATCGGACGAGGCGGCGTCGCCGTCGGCCGCGTCCCCCTCCGTGTGGCTGTGACTGTGGCTCGGTTGAGAACCGCTGTCACGCTGCTGATGCGTTAAAGTTATAACTTAGCTATAATTAATGCAGTTTCGCAAATCAAAGTAGAAATTTGAACGACGAGAACATATATTATGCATTTTGAACTCTTCAATTTAATTTATTGATTAATAAATGCAATAAAGCTTGGAGTGGACATATGAAATAATTCTAGAGATGAGTCGCTCCAATGTTCAAAATGATTAAAGAATTACACTACTGTTTGAACCAAATACGTTACTTGTGAGCATTACTTACCACTTTAATAATACTGCTAGTAAAATAAAACGAAAAGTATTATTATTAGTGAACTACTTAAATGATGATAGTCAGTTATCATATAGGGCGGTGACTCTAAGCGTTCAAAATCTCCTCAAACGCCAATGTGACAATGATTGTAAAACAAATGAGACAATTGTAATGACCGTCAATAAAATAAAATCAAAAACAATTCGTATATACAACATTAATGACAATAAAATGATATACATTTTAAGCTCAAAATAAAATTACACTCAAATGCACTTCAGAGCACAATATGCGACAGGCACTGCCATAGTGTAATAAACTAATATATAAAATGGTTAAATGAAAAATAAAATCTTAAATGACAAAATACTCTACTCTAAGTGCTACATATGAAGTATGTTTAACACCACAACCCTTAAGCATCATGCTGTCTTATTAATTACTAGAAACAAGCAACATAATATAAAAATACCACACACTCATTATCAGATGATTGAATAATATTGATGTCCACGACTTTTTATAAAATATGTTGTTATGTTTCATTGCAAAATAAACGTATAGCGGAAAACCAATTCATGTAATGTGCCATCTATATAGTCAAGTCTATTCCAAAAAAGAACCATATTCATATTAAAACATAACAACTTTTCATTTCTGAATTCAGAATACTGGAGACCTTTTTATTGTAAAAGCGGTCGTTCAGATTTTAAAACACATAATTAAAAATGATTTTATCACATCAACGTGGTCATCTAGTGTTAATCATTATCATAAGCCAATTGGGACCACCATAGAGGCCAGCGAACGCGATGTAAACGAACAGAGTGCGACAGGGAATTGGTAATAAATTAACGCGCACTAATTAAAATCCATCCAATACAGCCGGTACGGTACTGGAAGGAGGGGGGGAGGGGCACCGCTCGCTAAAGGAGTATGGTGGGGTACACTTACGTGGTCGAAGTGCGTGGAGGGCACGAGCGCGGTCTCCTGCCCGTCGCCGCCCTACGCGCCACACACACGGTCACACGACATGCAAGCACAGCGACACTAGCGACACCCACACCGACACCGGCGACACCCAACACTCGTACACGTGTCCTCTTACATCCACTTATCAACCGTCGACGTTGCAACGAACAACATACCGATCAACAGTTATGTATTAATCCAATGGATAGTTAATATTTAGTGGACCAATAAAGATGGGGGATACTGACATCCTCCCACAGTTAAGAGATCGTTATAATGACGATTATAATTTACATAAGATAATTGTAAAACCCAGTAATAAACCCAACCAATTCAAGTCTAGTTATTATCACAATTTAAGCTTCTCCCATTTTTAGTCAACCATCAACTTGTTGCCCATATTTGGATATTGATAAAATATATCACTCATATTAATTGTAGTTAGCAAAATATTTTTTCCATTGCAGTGTTTCCATTCACAATGTAACTAGTGGAAATTTCAACCACAGTATATAACTTGAATCATAATACATAATGTATATTATGTATTATCGCCCACTAATAGTTCATTGGAAATATATAAAAAAACCTACAAGTATTGGATGCACTCTTCAATAGATAACAACTTTATCATCTAAATTACAACCACTTTTACATAATGTTGATCAAACAATGCAACAGAACACGTGTAAGAAATAGAAATATTATATACTATAATAACAATCGGAGTGTAAATAGGGATAAAATAGTTATATATCAATACAAATTGATGGTTGCAATATATATAAGCCTTTATTTATTCTTTATTGTACACCATAACATCCTAAAACAAAAGACTAACTGCACCACTCGTAGTATTCTCAACCGGATAGTCTTTGGAGAATAACTACAACCCTTAGTAAAATAATAAGTCAACCCTTCATACTTACGCATGTACATATGTATCCATACATATCAAAATAAAATTGTATTTAAGTAATGTGTTAATAGCAAACTGATAAAATATATTTCTAATAGTAACTATGACTAGTTCATATATGTACTTGTTACTGCGTTTTAAAGTACTTGTGTTTGTTGAATCTTTCAACCCGCAATGAATCTTCAGTTTTCAGTGTAACTATCATTTTCAATAATAAAATTGTGAAAAAAACATTTTTCACTTATTTTACCCTTGTCAATGAACCTAACAGTTTATGGATATCTACAGATTTTCTTTCTGTAGCAGTCTCTAAATCGCTCTCATAAAAGTTTGCTACCTGCCAATGTCAGTTACATCCAAATAGGATCAGCCATTTTCCAGATAAGTACAGACAAACACACTAACAGACGGACAGGCGGACATTTTGATAAGGCATGCATTTGCATGGGGGCTTTTAGAAGGTGTACTAATTATTAAAGTTAAAGAGAATCTTTTATTATGTAGAATTTTATTTAGATGTAATCAAACGCAATATATATATTAATATTATTTACTTTTATCTTAGGGGATATCACCCTAAGTTAGAATTACATTTAACCATCAATTTATATAGCATTTATTAATTTATGCTTATACTATGGACAATAAAAACCATCACTCAAGACATTAAAAATACATTATTGCATTAATCACATAAGAAAAAAATATACCTTTAACTAACGTGACATCACATCTGTAATCCCCCAAGAGGTAGGCAGAGGAGTACAGTACACTTTCATGTTTCAACAGTTACATTCATGTCACACTATGGAATAACTAGTAAGCCTATTGCCATACTTCGGGCAAAAACAAGACTTCAAGCCATTACTAGAAATTCTAAGTTTGTAACATCATAATTTGGACTTGCACCCACTTGAACTATAAGGCAGTCAAGTCTTAAAATAATTGTAAAATCTAATTGAAATGTTATTTAATAGACAATGTAATAATGTATTTTTATAAAGGTAAACAAAACAGGGGAGTAAACTACGAAAATTCCACACCATAAGTTGTAATCACAAGGTAAGAGGGATTGTATTTCATTAGTTCACAAACTCAGGCAATGTTCCATCAGTATATATGTATGTATATAAATAAATTATTTTAATAATAAACTCCAAACTAATAGGCATAAATATATATGTATATTAAGTTGAGAAACACCGTTGATTTGCTAATTTACCAAGCTGGGGACATTTTCCAAGCTATGTGAGTGTACCGAGGAATATTTACATATCACCCTTATATATATAACCCATACATAAGCTGTGTACTTGCCTTCCAAATGAACTCTCCGCTGGACGAGTTGCTTGAATGTGAGTCACTGTCGCTGTCCCATTCTTTCAGTATATCTGTCGCCGGATTGGGTTTGCTGTCCTGCTCGCACTCGGGCGACGTAGGCTCCGTCGGCGAGTCTTGGGTGAAGGATGTGCTCATTATTTCTGATGCTGGGCCTGGAATAATGCAATTTTATATAGAGTAGTGACACTTGCTCAATAACTTTTATCTATCCAGTTACATTCTTTATTTCAACACATATGATCAACATTATTTATTATTGTTAAATATGTTCTATTGTTCAACATTGATCTTTAATGTTATCAACACAGCTTGCAAATTGTTAGGCAACCATTTCATGATGTCGTGAATCGTATGTATATATGTATATTATTTACATTATTAAAAAAGTATGGCTACAATCAGACCATTCAATCTAAAAATGTGTGAATTCGATAAAAATTCAATTATTATTCGATTTATGATAATATGACCGATTATTCGATTTATAATAATATGACCGACACTGACCGGTAAATCGTATATCGCTCAGAAGTGGGAGATAAGCGTCGAATTGGCAGAAGTTCTTTTCGTTCAGTAAAAAGTTTTGCGTCACCGATGCTACCCTGCTGTCTTCCGCCTCTATTTGGCCATTCGAAGTGCTGTGCAAGTCTTCTGCATGTAGAGGTTCTGTGGTCACTTCGCTGGTGCTTTCGGTGTGTTTAGATTTATCTTCTAGCGATCTCTCTACGGACTCGCGTACTTCCTTCGCCTCCAGAGACTTATCGAGACTGGCAGTAGTTTGATCCTCCTTTAATTCCACTTCTTTCTCGTTATCATCTACGTTACTCTCCAGCAGCTCCTCGAACGCTTCGTTGAGGAAGTGTACTGTTGCGAAATTTTCACTTTTGCCGTTGCACTGAATTATATCGATGTCCTTAGCGGTTCGTTTGCTCATCGGAGACTTCAATAGATCACTGCCAGCTGATATTGTTGGCTTGTCCGATTTTAATTGAGTCTCCGTTTCTTCGCAGTTTTTTGGACCAATACGTTCTTCTTTTACCAACGACTGAGTATTATTATCTAACTTATCTATTCCATTTACCACAAGCGGTTCACTCGTCTCGTTCTCCGTCCTCCTATCATCTGTCCGTTCAAACCTGCATGTGTGCGAGTCGTAAGTATTAATATGAGATCCATCACTGAGATTCTCCTTCGTACGAGAATCGTACGTCCTGTTAGGGCTAATAGATAATTTGGATGGAATCATTTGGCTTTCAGTTATAATAATAGAATGAGGCTGCTCGTTCTCATCTTCTAAATCCAAATCCGTTATAAAAACGTTCATTGTTCTATTAATATCATCAATATGAGATTCCGGCAAATTCGTAATATTAGGCAGACTTAAAGCTACTCCTTGCCTGTCGGCATTACTCGCGTGGTTAGAACGGTGACTAGTCAGATCGAACTCTACGCTCATTGGGCTACTCGTCCCTACTTCACTGGACATCCTTTCGTTTCTAAGTAGCAGAGAGCTGGCGTCAATCAATGATGATAAATCTTGCGGTCGGTGCCGATCCAAGCTCTCAAATTGCCGAAAATCCTCTGAACTTATTCCACTCTCCAAACTTTGAACCTCCTTCGACTGCACCTCTTGGGGTTTCATAACAGCGGAGTCCTCGAAATCTGAATAAGTGGGTGTTCTGACGGAAACCGCTAAGCTATCTCTGTTGCTGTTTTGACTAGTTTTACTATCTCTTTCCATCATCGCTTCAGAGTGCACATCACCGCTCGCGTTGGAGGACAAATCTTGCGGACGGATCTCAGCTGATTGTAAAAAAGTTTGGAAATTCGGGATACTGTTCGTTAAATACTCCGTGTTATCTAATTTAATTTGAGGTAACTGCATCGGTATTGTTTGGACATTATCACTGCTAAGTACCTCTGTTAACGGCGTACTGGTGACGATGGACGGTGTCATGCTCCTGTAATGACAATCCTGGCTGTCGTTAATGTGGAATAATAGATCTTGACCTTCGTTACTTTCTGAATTGTGACTATCCATCAAGTCATCCCTAAGGCAAGTTATATCAACACTATCCATTTTCTTAAAACAGGGCTCGGCTTTCAGTTGCGGACTATCAACTATGCTCGAGTCTTTAGGTTCCGCTTCCATCGGAGGCGACAACTGTAGTGTGTCGCCTATTGGCGATCTCCTCACCAGCTCAGGCTGAGCACATTTCCAGCCATCATCGACACCAGACAATAGTTCTGTGGTGCAGTTGGAACAGGAGGGCATTCCTGACATTAGCGTCCCGTAAGCCAAGTCTTTAGTTTGGGTGTTCTTCGTTGAATCGTTCACATCGGACTTCGTGATAACGGACGGAGTGGCGCCCGCCACATCAGTCTTGACCTTCGTGTAGGTGTAATTGTCGTTGGCCGAAATCGAGTCCGGCGAGAATGTCTCGCACACCTCGGACTTGCTGTCGTGGACGATGTACGTGGAACAGTGACTCAATTCCTTTTCATCGTCGTTGTGCGTCAGGGTATCTTCGCTTTCGCTCTTATCCTTCACAGGTTCTAAATCCATAGGGACGTCGGGATCCATCGCTAAATCGTCAAAATTTTCCTCGACGTTGTATAAAGTGTCATTCGAACACCACGAATCTATGCTTGTGGCTTTAGACAAGCACTGGGTTTCAGATGGTTTGGACGATTTTGCGTCGGTCGGCACCGTGGGCTTAGATAGGGTGGACATGCCGGCCACGTTGTCGGAGTTATCTGGAGCGGACGTGTCCGTGGTGGGGCTGAGGAGGAAAGGCGACACTTGCGATATTCGCTCGCAGTTAGAGTCTTTCTCTTCCTGGTCCTCCGGTTTGTTAAACGTACGGTCGTCTATCGACTGGGGATCCTCTGGGCGCACGTCGGCCATTTGCCGTTTGAAAGGACTAGCGTTCAGGCTGTCAGCGCTCATGGTCATTCTGAGAATAAAATGAGTAATGAAAGTTAATGAACATATTGAAAGAATAATCCAGTATCGTCCAAAAACAAAGTGACGATTTCAAAGAGATTCATATGTGTACAAAATTATAGAGGTAATAATAATAATTTACTTCCATTATTTAGTAGCATGATGTAACCTATGTCCTTAAATTTCCTAACCTATCTAAAATAGCTGTCTTAAATAGCACTATAAGTGGGTTTATATGACAATATACTATCACTGACATTTTAAACCCAACACCTCGTATACTCTGTGACACAAAATGTGACAAAACACTGACCATCTGGTACAGCGTGATACGTCCACAACTGCAAAAGCAAGTGGTGGGCAATGTTCACGGTACTCACTCCTTGCTGGTGCTGGGCACTTCCTTGTGCACGGTGTATGTGTGGTTGAGGGAGTTCTCCTTGGAGTGCACGGTGTAGGTGGAGGGGTCGCGCGAGTGGGGCCGCGCGCTCGGCGGGCCCGAGAGCTGCTCCGTCGCCTCGTCCGCGGAGTTGTTGCACGGCTCCGGGTAGCTCTCCGACGATTCCGTCTTCGTTGAAATGTTCCCTGTCAACAAGCGATGCAAGTCGTCGAAATCAATACGTTACTTGTGTCCCTGTATCGTACTAAACTTAAACATATAAATTTAGGTGGTGTGATAGTAAATTTCGACAGATTAATAAATTCTTCCTCATTATTCTTATTTTATCTACAAATATAAAACATTTCAATGAAAAACTTAAATTTATCATTTAGAACATTTTGCATATCGATCTTTAATCCAATTTTATTTAAATGAATTCCATACACGATTAATTGTGTACTCTTAGATAAGATCTGTAGGCAGATCTGTATTGGTCAAGGTTCATAAGATTAAATATGGTGAATCGATACGGGTCCACTAACAGTGGTCATCGTTCTCGTAGGCCGAGAGCTGCTGGCCGGTCTCCTCCACGATGGGGCTGAGCGCGCCGTAGTTGAGCACCAGCTCCGGCGGCGGCGGCAGCTCGCTCCACAAGCTGCAGGATGGCTCTATCGTTGCCACCTGTATGAACATTCGATATAGGTGTCATGAGAAGCTATACTTTTCGAGCGCCAACTCCGCGCAACGCATGTCCAGCTCAAGAACTCTTCAATCAGTTTACGTCCAGCAGTGAACCGAGAGAAGCTGGTGATGTCGATAGATAATTATGATGTGTATCATGGAAAGCCTAGAAAAATTGCCTCTCATTCACAACGTGGACGCTATAGAACGAAGCTTTCCATATTATTTCTCGTGAAAAGCAATACATATGTGATTAAACACTTGTATCATTTTCAATGTAACATTTTTAATTTTAAAATTTTCCCGCTTGTCTTGTATTGTATGCTTGTGTTGCAGCAATAGAAAAGCGGCAAGAGAATGAACAATATATCTTTGACTTTTAAAATAAAAGTTTCCATATGTTTCGTTGAAAATTAAAGACGTACCTGAGCCAGTGGCAGCTTCAACTCCAGCTCGTTTCTGAGTTCCTTCATGCGCTCCTCATCGACCACGAGGACTTCCCTCGCGTCGCTCACGCGGCCCCCGTTCCCGGCCAGATACATCTCGGCGTCCTCTCTACTACCCCAATCTTCTACTCGCTCCCCCAGGAACACATCGGTCGAAGCATGTGGAAGGCGTGGTCGGGACATTTCTATGTTCCGATTGTTATCGTTATCCGCCATCGCCATTTTAGCTGTTAATTGAGCGTCTATTTGTAGTAACCTGTCCGCGATTCGTTCTAATTGCACGTCTATATGCTCTTCCTCATCTTCTTTTTGGACGGCGGCGTCGTTTTCCACTCGGTTCTGCTGCGACACGGTCGCTAGAAAGTTCCCCGGGGAATTGGGCGGAGTTGATGGAGAAACACGCTTCTCAGTCGTGGATTGTTCTTCAGTGTCCTCCGAATTGTTCTCCGTCGTCGGTTCGTTGGCTAGGGGTTTAGCTTCCTTCAGAGTATTCGTATCGTCGTATTGTAAATCTGGCACTTCGTTTAGGAAGTTGCCATCGCGCAGGGGCGACGGTGTCTCCAGATTCATTTCGCTGAAGTTCGACGAGAAAGCTAACAACTCCTCCTTCGGTATATCCACAATGTCACAACCAGATTTTACGCCCTTAAAAAACTCGAGGGCGCAGTTCTCGAATGGACCGAGGACCACGGAGCTGTTCTCATCGTAAGTGTCTGTATGGTGGCTTTTCGTCGGAGATTCAAACGGGCTCAAACTATCAGGTACACACCTTTGCTCCAACTTAGTCACGCTAATGCCGGGGCCGCATTCCGTCACTTTCGTTTCTGACAGTATTTCTGTCTCGTGTGCAGCCGCGGAGTCTTCCAGAGTCGGCTCCGCAGAATCCACATTGCTTTTGGGCGTACTAGCACAAATAACATCTTTTAATTCGAAGGTTTGGTTACTGAATCTTTGCTCATATTGCAAGAAGTTATCAGTCGCCTTTATAATACTAGGCAAATCTAAGTACACCGTAGAATCATTATTTACGAATGTGCAAGGCTCCTCGGTACTGGACGATTCTAAGAACGTCGGTATAAAATCATGTATAGTATTATCAACGGTGGTTTCTTTTACAGTATCCGTATTCGTGATTTCAATGAGATCCATGTCAATAGCGGCGTTGTTCGACTGCTCTGTACATTCTGTTTTCAAAGTATCATTACTATCATTAACAGTTCTATTTATATTAAATTTATCATCACAATTTGATGTATCCTCCGTACTTGAGTTTTCAACTAGCAACGTGTAGGTACCGTGGATCTTATCAATAGTTTGTACTGTTTCAGGTATCGGTGCAGATGTTTCACTATTTAGAAAATTTAAGTCATTTTCCGATTCATCCACCGTTGTTTCCTCATTAGTGGTTTCTATGGGCGATGAATGATCTATTATGCTTTGTACTGCTTCAGGTGCATGAGTAAAAGTAGCTTCTGTCTGTTTCGTATACATACTACTACTACTGTCTATATCTGAACTAATTTCTTGAATTCCATCGCTCAAATCCGATTTAGCAACTATAACTGTGTTATGTAATAAATCTGTTATATTTAAAGGCGCTAGCAATTCCTGTGTTGTTTCTGGTTGAAACTCAATTTTTATATCTGAAAGTTCAGTATTTTCCAGACGCGATTCACAATTTTTCGGGGTTAATTCACTGCTGCTGCTATACAATGATTCTTTAGGAGTATCATTTTCACTAGATATATTTTCAGTAAACGATAAAATGTCATTATTTATGTCACCTGACTGAATGTATAGTTCATCGGTCGCAATTGTTTCAGACTCTATCACTTTATCTAATTTATTAGCATCATTATCACTACTTAAAAAATCATGATTTTTGTTAGGGATGGAAATTGTTGTATCGAAATGTGATTCTTTATCGATTAGCATAGCACTGGTCCTTTTCGGAGAATCAGGTTGAGTATCCAGTGTCGAAATCGTAACATTTGGTAGTAATATTTCTTGATTTTCGTGGTGACTTTCAAGGACAATTGTATCATTTAATAAAACATTATCTTTCACATTTGTTAAGTCTCGAAAAGTTTGTTCAGAATCTGTCATGGTATTTTTAATATCTTCCAAGTCTTCGTATTCTTTTAAAGGTATTTCTTCCATTTTAAGTTCTGAAATATTTGTGGCATGATGTTGTTGGTCGGCCGTAGTTGTATTGACTAGAGGTTCTGTTACATTTGTTTCTATATCTTTAGTATCTGGCAACATTGAACTTTCAATGACGTATGTCATTTGTGTGTTAAAATCTCTCTGACTTTCTAATGCAATCTCTACAGCTAATGCTGTTGACGCTTCGATATTTTCCGTTTCAATGTGTGATTTTTGTTCAGTTCTCGAGCTATCATCTACTGACTTAGTTTCCATTTCCTTTACATCAGTCCTTACTTCCGTTATGTTATTATCACATGGTGTTTGACAGTCTTCTTTTACATTTACTTGTTGAATTATCGTTTCACTTACACTAGGTATTGATGTTACATACGGTTCCACCAATTTCGGTATTTCACTATCACTATTATCTAGTTTATTAACTTTTGGCAATTCACTATGTTGCTGCGAAAATTTTAATTCCTCGTTATTGTCTAAGCTAACTTCTTCTTTTATCTTAGTTTCAATTTGAGCTACATTAGTTGTGATATCCAAATCTTTTATCGGCGTATCGGGCGTTAAGTTTTCTAAGGTGTGTTGGCTGGTCGAGTCGCTGTGTCGTTCGAAGGAATGGCTAAGGGTGCCAATAGTGTCTCGGTCTACGTCTTCGTCTTCGCAGGATTCATTGTGGTTCGGTTTTGAGCTAAAGCCCATATCTAAAATATTCTGAAAATTACTTATACCGGGAGATTTGACCATACTTGTCTGCATAGGGTAATCCTTTTTGCATTCTAAACTCAAATTATCTCTGGAGGGACTCGCTTGATGGCTGGATTCAGAGCTAGAGGTCTTTTCGGAATTGAGAATATTATCGAGATTCTTGATTACATCGCTCACATCCTTGTAGTAACTGACATCGTCTTGACTGCCAGTAATGATATCTTTCAGCCAGGGATCGACCGAACTGTCCGATCGATCGTGCTCTCTCTCCCTCGCTTCTTCGTGGCTCATGTTGCCTTGATGACACTCAAGCGTCGCCGTTTCATTGTGCGTTAGATATATGTTCCTTACATCTTCAAGAGACCCATGGAGATTAGTAAGACTTTCTGACTTCACTTGTATCGAAAGTGGGTCCTTGTCGGACATGATGCTACTGGATCTGGATACAGCGGTATCCATTTCGACGCTGAGGGTGTCCTGAATGGTCGGCGCGTTGTCGAAGTCTTGGTCCGAGCCGGTGAAGTGTGAGGACATGGACGTGCAGGGAGCGTGCACGATAGCGATGTGTTCGTCCACCTTGGGGATAGTGTTCGGCTTGAGCCGCTGCCAGCGCTCCTCAAAGTCGCTGCTGCCGTAGCCGTCGTCCTGCGACGCCTCGCTCGCCTGCGAGTGCGTGGTGTGCAGGTGCTCGATGAGCGCGTGCACCTGGGCCGACGTCGGCCGCGCTTCGGGGTTCGGATTCCAGCACAGCTGCATTACTTGATATCTGGAATAGAACATATTTAATTTTATACAAGTGAAATTAATATTTAAATAAAATTAAGCTTTTGTGGTATTATTATAATTATAGTGAAGATATAATGGAACTAATTTTTATGATCAGAACTATGGATTTGTCAGTTTTGCAGGTTGTATGGATAGAGATGGTCGCCTGCAATGAGTGATAGGACGCGGGCTCACAGATGGTTCCGGTAGGGGCAGGGCAGGTCGGGCGGCGGCGGCGGAGCGCGCGCGGGCGCCGCGCCCCACGCGCACACCTCCCAGAGCACGTAGCCCGCCGCCCACACCTCGCCGCTCGTCTGTGGGGTGGGTTAACATTACAGCGGCATGTATAGAATATGTTGTGTATTCGTAGGTACTTAAAAATATATTTGTTCATATCCACCCTCTTGTCACTGACACGAATAAATCATTCATTCTGCGATCGTCCGTCTTTTATTGCATACGTTACATTGGCGCAGTCGGCTATCTGTATATTTTGTATATCACAAAATGCCGTTTGGAAAAATTGAAAGTTTTGACATCGGTTCACACAATTGGGACGCTTATTGTAGACGCATTAAACAGTTTATAGTGTTAAATGACATTGATGAAGGTTTACATGTGGCTACGTTGATAACGCACGTGGGTGTTACTTGTTACGAGTTAATGTGTGACCTTTGTGCACCGGACCTACCCGAGCAAAAAACTTTCGAGCAACTAATAAACATCGTTAAACAGCATTTGGAACCACAAAGGTCGGAGATCGCCGAACGTCACGTATTTAGGCAACGGAAACAGCAAGCCGGCGAAAGCATCAGCGAGTACCTGCAGGTTCTTAAACATCTGGCGAAAACCTGCAACTTCGGAGAAAGTCTAGAAGTAAACTTGCGGGATCAATTCGTGTCAGGACTCCACGCTGAAGACATGCGGTCCAGGTTGTTTGCCGAGCGAAATATAGACTACAAGCGAGCGGTGGAGCTCGCGCTGGCCTTGGAGGCGGCCGAGCGGCACGCGGCCGCAGCGGCCGGCGACGGCAGCGGCGGCGGGCCCGCGGAGGGGCTGCACCGCGTGGCCGCACCACGCGGGCCGCGCGCTGGTGCGAGTGCAAGAGCGAGTGTTGGAGCAGCATCGTCGCGACCACCGGGAGCCGCGGGGACGTGTAAGCGCTGCGGCAAGGTGGGACACGCGTCGGCGAGGTGCAGGTTCAAATACTATACTTGTGATGCGTGCGGTCAAAAAGGACACCTTAAGGCGGTATGTACCGATAGTGCCGCGACTACGAGAGTCAATAGAGGTCAGTTCTTTTTAAATGATTCTGATGATAGTGATTGTAATTTTTTTAATATGAGCAATAAAGGTCATGATGAACCTTACACTATAATTTTAAATGTTGATGATAAAAAACTTACATTTGAAATTGATACTGGCAGTAAAATTTCGGCCATTTCTATGCATTGTTATAATAAATATTTCTCGAATAAAAAAATTTTCTATAAAGCTTTAAAACTGAAATCTTATACGGGGAGCGTAATCAATCCTCTAGGTTATATTACAGTAAATGTTATGTTTGCTTCGATGAGTAACAAATTAGAATTATACGTAATCGAGAACGGAGGTCCACCTCTGCTAGGTCGAACCTGGATAAGGTGCCTAGGTTTAGACATTAAGGAAGCTTCATGCTACAATATCGATGATTCTAATCGTAATAATATTGTATTATCGTTACGCGATGAATTTCCTGAAGTGTTTGCTGGGGGCTTGGGTACGTTCAAGTCTCGTATGAAGTTACACTTAGCCGACGCGACGCCGGTGTTCGTGAAGGCGCGGCCGCTCCCGCTGGCGCTGCGCGGCGCCGTGGAGCGCGAGTTGGAGCGCTTGCAGCGCGACGACGTCATTTACAAAGTGGAACGATCCGACTATGGTACTCCGATAGTGCCAATAGTTAAAAAAAACGGCGACATACGCATTTGCGGTGATTACAAGATCACTATTAACCCTTTATTAAAAGATTTTCACTATCCGTTGCCACGCATAGAAGATATATTCGCCACGCTGGCTGGAGGGGAACAATATTCTAAATTAGATCTATCCCACGCTTACCAGCAAGTACTTCTAACGGAAGATTCGCAGCCGATGACAGCAATCACCACTCATGTAGGGACATTTGTTTACAAACGAGTACCTTTCGGTATTAAATGTGTGCCTGAATATTTTGAAAAATTAATCGAAGAGACGCTTAGTGGATTGCAGTCAACGGTTGCCTTTCAAGACGATATATGCGTTACGGGTAAAGATAAAAAAACTCATTTGAAGAACTTAAGAGCAGTTTTGTCTAGACTGCGAGAGGCAGGGTTACGCGTGAATTTCTCAAAATGTGAGTTTTTCAAAAATAACGTTAACTATTTAGGTTATTGTATAGATAAAAATGGGTTACACACAGATAAAAAAAAAATTGAGGCCATAGTAGCAGCACCAACTCCTAGGAATGTTTCTGAACTTAAGAGTTTTTTAGGATTATTAAACTTTTATGCTAAGTTTTGCCCTAACATAAGTGAAACGCTTAAGCCTCTTTATTGTTTACTCAAAAAGGGGGTTAAATGGTTTTGGAATAATGATTGCGAGGCAGCTTTTAATAAAATAAAAAAATTTCTAAGCAGGGGCCCGGTATTAGCACATTACGACGCTAATTTACCACTCATATTATCAGTGGATAGCAGCGCGTACGGATTGGGCGCTGTGCTGCTGCAGCGTTATGGCGACGGATCAGAGCGACCAGTTAGTTGCGCGTCGCGAACGCTCACTCCGTCTGAGTGTAACTATTCCCAAATCGACAAAGAGGCCTTAGCTATTGTTTTTGGTGTTTCAAAACACCATCAGTATCTGTATGGTAGACGTTTTATTTTACGCAGTGATCACCGTCCGTTGAGTTACATTTTTGGAAAAAATAAAGGTCTTCCACAAACGGCGGCAAGTCGCTTACAACGCTATGCGGTACGCCTGGCCGCGTATAATTTCGATATAGAATTTGTACCATCTAATAGAAATTGTTTTGCTGACGCGTTGTCTAGATTACCATTAGAATGTCAATCAAACATAAACAACGACAATAATTACAGTTATTTACATTTTATTGAAGATAAAATACCCATAACCTATCAAGAAGTACAATCAGAAACAAAAAAAGATAGCGTTTTGAACAAAATTGTTGGATATGTGAAATTCGGTTGGCCTAATACCGTGCACAGCTTACAAGAAAAATCATTTTTTAATCGAAAAGAAAATTTGTTTATAGAGAATAATTGTTTAGTTTGGGGATACCGTTTAGTCATACCTACTTGTCTCCGCGCGGTTATATTGAACGAATTACACAATGGGCATATTGGAGTTATAAAAATGAAACAATTAGCTCGCAATTATGTTTGGTGGGATGGCATCGACGCAGATATCGAACGGATATGCCGCGAGTGCCGTGCCTGCGCATCACAGCGAGACGCGCCGCCGCCTGCGCCACTGCACCCGTGGAGCTGGCCGACGGAACCTTGGCTCCGTTTAAATGTCGACTTCTTAGGACCTTATCGGGGTAAATACTATTTAGTGATCATAGATGCACATTCGAAATGGTTAGAAGTAGAAAATGTCTCAACTACGAGTGCGAAAGCGGTAATTTCATGCTTTCGTAAAATATTTGCAAGACATGGTCTACCGAAATGCATAGTTAGCGATAATGGGCCACCATTTTCATCATCCGAATATCAGACGTACTTAAATAATAATGGTATTAAACGCATATTAGTCGCTCCTTATCATCCCTCTAGTAACGGAGCTGCGGAAAATGCGGTACGTTTGGTCAAACGCGTTTTAAAAAAGGCAACTGTTGAAAATGAAGATTATGATAAAGCTCTTTGTCAATTTTTATTTACGTACAGAAACACCGAGCACTGTACAACGCAAAAGGAACCTTCGGTGGCGCTGTTAGGGCGCAGATTACGAGGCAGGTTAGATTTGTTGCGAGCAGATGCTAGCGAGATAGTGAGTGAAGCGCAACGAGCGCAGGCCGCAGCGCATGACGCGCGCGGCTCGCGACCGCGCGCTTTGCTAGCGGGCGATCCGGTACTGGTACGGAGTTATGTGGATAAAGATATCAAATGGAAGGAGGGAGTAGTAGTAGGAAAGACGGGACCGGTGTCGTATAATGTTAAAACTGCAGATAATTCACAATGTAGGCGCCACATTGATCAATTAATAGATAACAGTTCGCGGAGATCACGTCATTCTTTATCTCGAGCCATCACAGAATCGGAATTCACATCCGATTCAGGTACGGCTAATGAAGAAGCAGATTTAAATGAGGACTGCTCCACGCCTTCATGTAGTAAAGATACACCACCTTCAAAGGATACAAATTTACCCAATAGTGAGCCTTTGCCTCATCGCAGATATCGAACGGACATTATTGAACCTCATAAGATGACTTTGAGACCTAGACCTAATAATAATTAGAAGGTACTTACCTACATATCGTATTATTATATAATAATTAGATTTAACCTAATTTTAAGGCTTCATTTATGTTTGTAACATTTCCAAATTTGCATATAGGTAGCTATTCCAATGCTTACTCGTATTATAGTCTTTATTTGATTGTTTATAATTTTCATAATCAAAATATGATATGAATGTTTAAACTTAGGTTTAAGATAAGATCAAAATTGTATAAATTTAGATTTAAAAGAAGGATAGTGTTGTGTATTCGTTGGTACTTAAAAATATATTTATTCTTATCCACCCTCTTGTCACTGACACGAATAAATGACCCATTCTGCGATCGTCCGTCTTTTATTGCATACGTTACAATAATAATGAGGATACTTTAAATATATTTCCATATTATAAATATCCAGTTTGGGATTGAAAATTTACCATACAATTTTGTTTCTACATATAAATCTTAAAAATATAAAAAAAAACAGTGAAAAACGAACATATTTTGATGTCAAAAAACCTGCAATGCAACGTAAATGTCCTAATTTAATAATTCCTTATTGGATTTGTTCTAGCCGGTAAAAAAATTTTTTTTTCTATTGGTAGATGTATTTTCACGCCTTGTATTTTTTGCCATTGTTAGAGCGAAACTTCATTAATGTAAAATTACTGATACTATTGTAAAAGTTTTTTTAAAACAAAAAATATTACTGATTTGTTGAGTTAAAATAAGTCATAGTATGTATGTAACAGAATGAGTGTGAAATGGGGGAAGTTTGAAATATTGGGAGTAAAATGATTTACAAACATAAATGTAGCTTGTAATTTAAAAAGCAAAATGTAAATTTATATAATTTTATTTATTAAAAATCGATTTTCATGTTACCCAATTGGTTTTTATTGATTGTTCCCTGTTCTCGAATTGCAAGATAAAAACTATACATCGTAAGTACATGTGCGTCGTTAACTAAGGCAGTATTTTATAAGTAATGGTAACATTATATAGGTTCACATCCACACCACAGTTACCGGATAATGATAAATAATGTATTTTAATTCAGTTTCAATTTATAATTATTTCACACACCTTTCTTAGCCCATAATACTGTGGCAGGTATATTATACATTGTTTCAATTTATAACCGATGATTTATTTCTTTTATAAAATGTATAAATACGATTCTACAGACATAATATTATTTCACTGAAGACTGAAACCTTATAGAATAAAATATATTTTAAATATTAATACTCAGTACTACCACTACTCACTAACAATTTTACAAAAAATGTACAAAATAAATAACTTACAACTAAAAGTGTAATATCTACTTGACTTCATCTCGCTTAATATATTTATCGTAGGAATAAAACATATTGGCAAAACTTTGTACCAATTCAATTTTGGCGAAATTTTATACAATTAAAAGTGAACAAGTTTTTTTGCTCAATATGTCCGTTTAATAGAGCTATTAGATAAATATAGGTAACTAACTTCAAATTAATATACGTAAGATACGAGATATTGGTAAATATAGTATGATATATGTATATAATATATTTGCATGTGTGTGTTAAAATATCGCTACTTATATAAACTATTCACTATTGTTACAAGATACTGCTGGAAATTGCGCAGATGTCGCGGATTACCTAGTACATGGCACAAAGCATTCACTTGTGTCTGCAGTCGATACTTACATCTACGGAGAATGTGTAAGTTGCTAAATGTATGTACGGGAAATGGATACACATTTTTATATTAACTTAATAAATAGTAGCTTATGACACTTTAGGGTATAATAATATTTTTTAAAGGCAATTAATTACTTATTTAGTATGTTACATATTTACAGAAGAAAGCTGCCAATATAAAGATAGTATTTTAAATAAAATGTATATATGTATTTACACATTATAATTTTCACGCTTGTCACATTTCATTTAAGGAGATCCGTCAGTTTGTAAACGATGTAATTTTGTAATACTATAATTATATGAAATTTACAAATTATTCTACTTTAGGATAATATCGAACGCTTCATCACCACATGTCCTTCACTCTTTCTGTAGGCAACTGTGGACGGTACCTGTAGTATGAGGAAATTATTAATAATACATGTAACTAATAATAGTGTTTTATAACGTACAATAACAATTATTTTGTACTTAATGGTAATGGTATTTTTATGAGCAATATATCTATGACATAACAGTGTTGTGATGGAATTGTTATTGAAGTCAGTAAATAATTAAAACCAATGCAGTTTTTGTTAAAAAAGACGCGTTATTTTTTGCGATAAGGTAATCAATTTTATTATTGTCCAATTATATTTAAATAGAAGGAAGAATAAAACAAATACTAAAACTATGAACAGACGTACCTGTGCGGCGCGACGCTCACCGAGTTCGTAGGCGGACTTGGGGCGAGCGGAGACATTTTGATACCGGAACTGTTGCCATTTATGCTTGACCCTAAACTTGAAGCCGAGTCCACCCTGCAAGACAATGGTGGAAATTAAATGAACATTTTTGTAAGAAGCACAATTAATACATTGTGCAGTATGCATTATCCTAGGGTTTCTAACAATTCTTACATAAAGTTCGTTGTAAACACATACTTAACATTATACGTATGTACCTAGCAATCCCGTATCGTCTTTTAACTTATCCTCGAATGACGGTAGACTTATAGCGTTTACTTATTATGTTACTTTACTTAATGTTAATAAGTTAATAACAATATAATAAATATTAAGTACCGATCGATTTGGCGCCGGAACAGCGGGTACCGCCAGGGCGAGTTTGGTTTCCGCTGCTCGTGTTGGAAGGCCGGGTTGTCGCGCCCCCGGCCCGGCTCCGCGCCCTCGTTCACTATCGACATGGACACTTGACGCTCCGGGTCGCGCGTCTTTGATGATAGCCTCCTGTAATATAAACATATCACTCGGTAGTAAATACGTATACAATATGGATATTAATTTATGAATATGCGTAATATAATTAATATAATTTATGCTTGAATATTTAGAATCTCACAAGTCGAGTTACATTAAGCTCATATTAGGCCAATAATATACATTAAAATGTTTCTTAATTATATAGCACAGAACCGCAAGTACCTATGTTCTTAAAGACTTAAGCATCGTGATTAATTATTGCTAACGCTCGAGATTCTACTTTGTACTGTCGTAATAAAAGCGAATCAAATGTAGGTAATAAATACCTGAGTATCCTAGACGGGAGCGAGCTCTGTGTCTGCGGCCGCGCCCTCTGCCGGCTGTCCACGATGAGCACGTGCCGGTCGTACGGCGTGTCGTAGTCCACCTCCAGCACCGTGGAGAACTTGTGAGGCCACACCCAATCAAGCGCGGCTATCAACAAGCCCACCACTAAACATATGCCACCTGGAAACGGAAGTGATAAGAGCCTTAAAATCGAAGGCAAACTAACAAAATATCAAAACAGATTGAAAAGATCATTAGCAATTTCTTTGAACTATATCCTTAATTTGTTTTTTTGACGTTTGTAGAAGTTAATGTATAATAAAGTAATTATTTAACTGTATAAGAGTCTAAGCAGAAATTCTAATATTTATTTATAGTATCCTTAATTAATTCTTTGTCAACGGTAACTTCGGTAGTACACACCTGAGATGAGGACGAGCCAGAAGCACCATCCCAGGGAGAAGTACAACATAGACCCGTCGAGCCTCACGATCAACGGGTCGTGCGGCAACGACGCCCAGTAGCCCCCCGCGGCCGCGCACAGAGTGACACCTAGCGACGCCATCGCGTAGGCGCCGTACCGGGGAACCACCACCAGGAGAAGGTTCATCAGCAGCCACAACGCTAAGGCCGTCCTGAAACAACAGTATTATCTTGGTGGGGAATACATAAGCTAGAGGTAGGAAGAATAATACGTGTTCATTGGTGAGTAGATTGATAATTGTAATAAAATTTATTATCATCCGTTTTTGAGAGTTACGATTCCTAACCTAAATAAGATTGTATGTTTTTAACCGACTTCAAAAAAGGAGGAGGTATTCAATTCGTCTGTATTTTTTTTTTTTTTTTTTTTTTTTTTTTTTTTTTTTTTTTTTTTTTTTTTTTTTTTTTTTTTTTTTTTTTTTTTTTT
>DWTO01000475.1:0-21081 GCA_018244755.1 Jemadia pseudognetus | reverse complement strand
ATGCAGAACCACTCCCACGTTTCACCAGTTACGTTTACGTCCTACTATGGAATAGGTGGTGAGCCTATTGCCATGCATTGAGCATATTTCCAGACTCCGAGCCACTATTAGAAAAATCTATCTATCTAAATTAGTAAATTCCAGTAGTGCCCGACCCGGAATTAGAACCCAAGACCTCCCGATCGGCAGTCTCACAACCAACGCGACCAGCGAGGCAGGCATATAAACAATCTAATTTTATACTTGCAGTAGTAAGTACTTGATTTTTGCAATAATTCAATTTAATAACACATATATACATACATATATATTTAAGTACAATGCTTTGATCCAGAAATAAGTTAGAAAAGGACTCCAAATTTTTATTTGTCTGTAGATTTTCTCGAAAGTTATATGTATTATTTGATATTTAGGTATCTATTATTAAACTCAGTGAAAAACGAATCTGAAACGCATATATATCTGTACGATACGAGAGAAAATATTCTAAAAACCTTATTCAGTAAAGTGAATTTACCATCTTATTATCCCCTTAATCGTTTTCGTTCTTGAATCGTTTTAAATATCTTTTTCTGACATAACCCAAGGGGTTAAGTGTGATTGTACTTGCTTGCGATCGTTGTGGAAAGGGCTTTGCGTATCTTCAGCGCTAATCGAGCGGACTGAACACTGCTAAATTAGTGATGACAACATTGGTACGGTAATGTACAATTTCTGACGAATATCCACTCATCTTATTATTTTTACTTACCGTTATTTCGTTATTTATAAGTCAAAAGAAAATGTACAAATTTATTTCATGTTATTTCAAGTTCTAATATCAAAGCATATAGGTAGTGTTATTACAACTGAAGCGACTGAACAAATGGAGGTGGACGCCAGGATCTCGATGATTTACGAGCTCTGGCGAACTAACAAGCTAATTACAACACAGCCCCGTAATAAGCGCCGTGAAATGCATTTCGTTATGTTTAACGATTATTCACTTATAATTTGGTATCGCTGATAACGTTATTAGTAATTACATTTGGTGTGCAAAATTCTCCTATTATCTTTGTTTTCATGGAACATGGGTCTCCTGTGAAAATGATTTTTAAATACTTTAAATAAATATTACAAAAAATCATTTATGATTAGAAGTTTAAACATTTCTCGTCGCGTCTGTTCCTCATAGGGGTAAACACAGACAAATGATTTCTACCAGGTACAGACTTTTCTACTTGTACTAATTTCGTTTTTTTTCCTTGAAGTTGATTTCTGTTTATATAAAATCTCTCTTTGCCTATATAGAGAATAAACGCGACAATACGTAATAACAGTAAAGTCTACAGACGAAAAAGGAAATAGAGTATATTTTCACCTATATTACGCAACGCTGTGTAAATTGAAATGAAAAGGACATTCTTTCATCTTTTACAATATTCGCCGTTAGTCTATACGTCTGTAAAAACAATTGTAGATTTGACGTCTAATCTCATTATCTTCTCAATAAGACATTATATTATAATATTAATTACCTCGAGACAGATAATAGCGGTGTCCGTTCGTTTAATACAAATAATGTTAAGTTACACAGATAAATACCCCATGTAAGTAGAATATTTAAAGTTAAAATGTTGGCACTTGTAAATACAAATAATGATGTCGTCAATTTTCCGATTCTCTTTCTTTCAATACTCGTCCAACCGGATTTTGAAATTTCTTTATTGCTGGTAAGATAATAATAATAATTATTATTCTGAAATCGATCATTTAATAACACGTTAGACCCAAACTCAAAGACCCACGAGAATTACCTACGTTTTAATTTGATGTAGGTACCTACCATTAATTATGTTTTACGTGCCTATACACGATATATCAATGTAGTATGATGGTAGGTACATACCATAGGCAACACAAAAGCAACAAAGGATATTAAGGATAAATTTTTGAGAAATACAAGTTTCATTATTTAAAAAAGACTTTATATTATAAAAATCTTTAAGCCTTGCTACTAAACGCAAGAATACCTAACGTATAACTTTTCGAATATAGTTTATCACCGTCATAAACAGTTTTACGCCGCATTGTAAAATCTAGATTGGATAAGAAAATAGCTGAATTTATCAGGATAAACTTTTGCCACGCTATACCTAAGTGACTAATACATCAATGTTCCACGGCTAGAGACAATTCTCACTACACTATTACAATGCGAATCTCTAAAGAAACTTGTACCTATAGAAGAAACGATGTTACATCTGAGATCTACATTATTAATAATAATCCTATTTTTTATACTTTCATATTCACACGCTGTATTTTAGAACCATTACAATGTTGACGATGTTCCAAATTTCCATTATAATCAAAAAAATATTATTCAAGCAAATACATACATAAACTCCTTGGAAATATTCAGTGATTTCTTACATGTTGATCACATATATGTATGTATATCGTATAACGTTTGAATATCGCCATCATAGTAAATTTTGTTGTTTCATAGCCAACGGGAGTAGGTAATAGTCATTCAAATGCACTAGTAGTGCAGAAAGGGAGATTTTCTGTCTTAAAAAACGACGGAATACTCGAAGAAGTGCGAATTTACTCATCATATTTTCCGTAGACATAAATATAAACAATTCATTAAATATATTTACGTTTGTAAATATGCGCATCGCAAAACTCGATAATATATCACATTCATTAAATAACAATAGTATTGAGAACCGTTAATACTAGCCATAATTCGCAGAAACCTCACAATGAGGCACCTATTTAGAAAAAGATAATTAAATCCAATGTTGTAAGCTTTACTTATAGAGAGGCACAATCCAAACGTGTGAACTACGAGTAAAAGAAAAATTGTAAGCAATTTATAGCGCATGAATTTCCTGTAGGAAATGTTCTGTAAGACAGGTGAAGTCTGCCAACCGTATTGCTTAATAATTAATAAATAATCGAAAAATAAAGATGGCGACGAGTATAAACTATCCTGACTACGAATGTAATTAAATTTAAATATTTCGTATTCTACACTATATTTTTCTAAATAAAAATAGATTTCTCAGATTAACGTCAATGCTCAGACACAGCCCTTAGAAAACGAAATATCCTGTCGTTTTTTCCTACAGTTCACATTTTTCTTTGTTCTCCAAATTTCCATTTCCATTCTTTATTGTATCCAAAGCGCTTTAGCGGAAGCCTGAGCGCAGGGAGAATTGGAAAAAATGTTTTACATCTTACTTTGATGTTACATGTAGTTACCCAGAGGTATTCAAGTATGTTCAAAGTTTATTCGGCAAATTGAATACTTGTGTTATGTTATATTGTTACCGTTCAGAATTATGCCTATTTCTTTTTGTGTCCTGCTTTTAATATTTGTACAAAAAATCATCAATGTTAAAATCGGTATCTGTCAGCCCGCTTCTGTAAAGATTGCCACCGCACCCTATCCTTGCCACATACACCTCCTGCGGCAAATTATTTATAAAATATTTGCATGTCTGTTTAGGCAGAGTATATAAGGGCATTATTTTAAAAACACAACATCTGTAAACTAATACTATACTCTTGCAAATAAATGATATTATTATTATTATTATTATTAATATAGGTGGTCAATAATAGTACGATATTATTTAAAACAAAAAGGGTAGAAAATGAACAATAACACAAAAATAATAATCGATGTTGGTATTACTGATTGGAAGTTTTAAAGTGAACGAGTCCCAATAATCTGAGATATTTACAGACAATATAGTATATGACCTTTTAAACTAAAGGTGAATAGGCTTTGTTGAGGCAAATAGTCTGCGCCTTAAGGGCTAGCTCGGTGGTATTATGAAACCAAGACTAGACTGCCTCGTTGATTGAGTGGATGCAAGCAGGATTGCTGACCTAAAGGCCCTGGGCTCAAATCCAGGTCGGGTATTGTCATTATACCAAGTTTTATTATATTGCGTTTACTCTCTCATATTTTACACAAGGTGTCGCTACTTGTACCTGTCACCAGCAAAACGCCGAAAACTACATTGTTTGCTTAAATTCATATTAGGTACATTTAAAAATTGCATTTATGCATCCCAAGGGTACTTTTTGAAGCGCGAAGAGGTTTTCACTCTCGCATGTGTGAAAGTGAGCGTTAAATAGGACGAAAACAGCTCCGAGCGATGACGTAAATACTGAAAAACGAATAGCGGGCGACGCACTGAGGTTAAACACTGTCCTTAGGGCACCCATTTCGTACCTTTGTGTCCTGCGTTTGCGATTCTCTTTGGTCCGTTTCATGCACTCTCGTTTAATGAAATAGCTGTCCTGTTCTTTTTTCAAATTTAAAGTATTATCGTTCGAATAGCGCTGACTACAAAACTCTGTTTACAAAGTTCTGAATTGTGATCTTACAAATTCGGTTTTTATCATACGTACATTCATGCATATCTCACGTGCATGAATGTATGCATATCTCACGCCAAGTCCCTAATGAGGTAGGCAGAGAGCACGGAGTGCCAAATATCTCTATTGTTACACACCTGCCGCGCTCCTTCCACATTCGTCATTCGCTTCATACATTCACTCTTCGTTCCTTTATTTATGATGCTTACGTTATTGTAATTATATTATTTTCTTGTTACGCTTGGTTTCACACGGATAGATAGCCAAATGTATCTATTCTTACCGAACTGGTGCATTATTACTCTCTCCTTATATGCGCGTCTGTTTCGAATACATCTGACTTCCCGTCAGTTAGTATCTGGCTTATTTGGTCAAGGTGATTACACTGAATCATAGTAAACATCATATATTGAACATACAGAATAAAAAATCATTATTCCACCCGCGCGGGGGGTTATTCTAAAAAATGTTCCACATCAACCACACCCGCCAATATTCGCTTTTGTTTATCTTATATCCTCACATTTCATGGTTTTTTTTTCTTTACAATTTATGTATACATTTTTAACCTTTGACAAGGAGCGAGCTCGCGTTTCTTGCGTCGATGGCCAGTAATGGAAATTTTATGAGTTTTTTATGGCTCTTTCAGGGGAAGGTTTATTTGAAACGGTTCGCGCGTTCAAATTTAGCTTGTTTTCGCCAGTTCTTAATATTCTTTTAGGCGGATGTGATAAATATAATGAATATCAACACAATAAAGTGATTTCTTAATGTCTCTTGCATATAAAATATTTACTTTTCTTTCAGTATTAAGTGCAGTGATTATATGCATGATTTATGCGTTGGCTTAACTCATGTATGTTTTTACTGGAGAGTCCAGATTTTACTTCGTCCGTCCGGTACCTCATGAGCTCCTGCATCGCAGCGAGGTCCCGACACCACAGTAAGGCTATTTGAAATATACATCGTTTATCAATGTCGTCATGTGTTTATGTTAGGTTTTGACATCAAATGCAGTTTTGACTGTATATTTTGTTACTCATGAACACATCCCCAACCTGAATGGCCAGTGCGGGGGATATATCCAAGAATCCCTTAAGAAAACGGGCGCCCACTGTACAAAATAATGTAATATTAATAGAATCCGATGGTGTGTGTGTAATACTATCTAAATCATTAAAACTTTTTATTTTCTTTGTTTTACATAAATGACTATTCGTAGTATTCGTTAATGATTGTTGTAACGTTGATGGAAAATATTGCTCCAACTTTCACATCATTCACCAGAGCAATCTGTTCAATTAATGAATTACACAAGAGAATTGACGTTTTCTCATCTCAATTGAGTGAATTGGCAAAGGTTTTGTTATATATTATTTGTTATGAATATTAATTCAATACTTAATAAATTTTTTTTTAAACTACTACAATATTATTGTATTTTCGTAATAATTATACTAAATTGTTATAATAATAAGACCATGCTATCGCATTAGGTTATAGGTACCTGTATTGATAGTTATGACGTTTAACAAATATATAAATAAAGTTCTATAAGGCATGCGAAGTCCACTCAACTCGCCCTCTGACCAAAACTAAAGGCAATCAGTCGAGAAATGTCAGCCAGTGTATCACGTAAAAAAACCAATATTGCGACACGTATACCGAATGGGAAATTTAAAGATACCAGTGTTAACAGCGTGCAAAAAAAAGCTATAGACAAAACACATTTAAAGAAACCATCGTAAGCTAGATGCGTGTTCAATGAGTCTGAGTATCTTAACATTCGTATAACAGATAAGACAATCAGATAGCACTCGCAACGAAAGAACCGGATTCCACTTTGCGCGTGGCACATGGTCATTTTCACAATGCTCGTACAATTATATTAGCGGACCGGTGAATGACTGAGGTAAAACAATTTGCCCACAGCGACCGCGCGCGGGCATTGTCGGTCCACCTCGCCAGTGGACAGCTTTGGCAAACGTTGTTAGAATAAACCACGGGTTAGATCAGATGCGATTAACTATAGGTTACTGTTTTTACATCGTTTCTATTTATCAAGGTCTCTCACTGGGTGATCTGTGTACAACAGTGGAATGATAAAAATGGTTGATGATGATGAATATCAAGATTTGACTCAAAGAAGCCAAATTGGGTCTTATTAGGCTTTAAATTATTAAGATCATTCATTGGGTGATATCAATAATCCAACGTCAGCTAACTCGTAATCTGAAGCTCATATTTCAAAGCATTGACTCTTTCAGTTTCTTATTGTCATTCCTTTACAAATTGTTTTACGAATTGAACCCAGGACCTCCCGATCTGCAGTCGCGCTTAAAACCAACACGACCATCGACGCAATGAACACTCAATAAAAATGTTATTAAATACGATTCAACATAAAAATATATACCTACTTAAGGCTACCGACCGTAAAATCGACTAATGTCTGTAGTATAAAACACCGATATATTCATTAGTTATTCATAACATTACCGGAAATTGGGTGGCGGCAATGAAAAAGCAATTTCGCTGGGATCCGCCGATCGGTGAACTGGTAAAGGCGCTGCATAGTAAAACTCAGTTTAATGTCGTCGATGCGCCATTAAACAGACTCCATAGAACACCGCTTATTGTGCCATGAATATTTTACGGGACAACATTGGTTCTCCTCTCTTGGGTCGCGGTGAAAATGATAAAAGTTTCAATGCTTTTTTTCCCAGTGGCCCACGGTATCACTGTTATATTGGTCACTGTTATATCGATATAATAATAAGTAACAGTGTTAAAGTATTTTTTAAATGTTTGTATGTATAGTACGTTGCAATTAAGTAAACTTTGGTTTTGCGATCATTTATTATGGAAGAGAATATTTTCCTTTATGCAGGCAAGTGCGCAGGGACCTAATGAAAATTACGGATCATTAAAAACACACTGCTACTTACTTATATACTTACAATATACGGTGTTAATTATTGACTTGTTGGTTGCAAGCTTGACTGCCGATCGAGAGGTCCTTGGTTCAAATCCCAGGTCGGGCACTATTACATTTTTCTAGTTTAAATTTTCTAGTAGTGGCTCGGAGTCTGGATTTGTGCCCGGTGTATGACAGAAACCTTACCCCCTATTCCATGGTGGGACGTAAACGCCATTGGTGAAACGTGGGAATGTACTACACTCTTCTGCGTGTTTTTTTGGGATTGCAGGCGTGATATTCCGTTATAAATCAAACTTCAAATAGGCGGCTAATAAAAAAAACCTCTGTATTAGACCTAAACGTAACTTTTAATTGTTCGTTTCTCAGACAAATGAAGATTTCTGTTCCCCAATCTTCATACCTTTAGATATGCATACTTAAGCGATTAGTCTAGACAGAAAGTTGGACTACAAAATTAAAATAAGGTTTCGCGAATTATGTCCATACCAGGGATCACATTTCAGTGAAACCATAGCAACCTTGCTTTTGTTCGTGTTTATGGTTATTGGATATTTATTTATTTAATTTGTCATAAATTCTAACTTGGCACGCGATGTTCTCTGCCTATCTTGTAAGGGACCCGGGGTAATTTTACAATAATAATTTATACAACACTAAGATAATAAATTTTACATTAGTATTCATTTCATTCCTTTGCAATCTCACAGCGATCATATGATACCTTGAAGTTATTAATTTCAATAATTTAATTAAAAGCTTTGTCGAATGTTCTGGAATCATCTGTAAATGATTAACAAGTACATGCGCCAGCATTGCACGTGAATCTGCCGGTAACTAGAATGATTTGAACTGTCGTATTTGAACATTGTGGTAGGCAGACATATTCATACGTGGAGTGCAATAACTCAGTCCCCTCAAGACCTGGTATTCTAAAGTGGAAGTTTAGGTATTTTTAATACTGCTACAAGAAATAGTTTAAATGTTTAAATTGCATACTTCTCCTCCGGAGTATAAAACCTTTGATTTCTCTAACCTGACTGACTCAGTGGTCACGCCGGTCGGTGGTAACACACGTAACTTTGTAAAGTCAGTACTTCACAAAGTTTGTGCATTTTTATGACCAATGTCATTTGTTTGAACGTCAAAGCAAGTGTACGCTTTTTGAAATGTTTACAAAACAATTTAAACAAGCGGAAACATCAAACACTAAAAAAATACCAACCAATTAAAAGTTCGGCACATTTTCAAAAATCACTGCCATTTTTCAATTCGTTCTCTCCCGCTGAGAACATAACAGTTGTAGATATGGGTAATTGGTTTGAATTCAAAAAATCGTGAATGTATGCTGAGGTTTTAAAATAACATAACGTTACGCCTGCACTTCACTGAAGGGATAAGCAAAGCAGTATGCTATGAATTGGGAGCTGATTTTAAGACAAATAATTCTAAACCTAATCTTAGTTCTAACGTATTCAGGCTGAGTGCAGGCTAGGGTGAAAGCGTTCACTTGCTTTGCTACCCCTATAACGTGAAACATAGATTGTAGATAAAGTACTCTTATGTATAATAAATAAAATGTAAGCAGCCCGTGAAAATTGCCATCTTTATTAAAGCCCTGAAGTCTCTGCACCGCCTAGATTAGATTATCCCACACATCGATCATTTAGCGATCCGCGGTCGCGTCTAGACGCTCCTGAGACTGGAATGTTAAACAAGGGTCCCGTACAAAGCTGAGGACCATCCCTATTATACTGTGCAGACGGGCAACGGCCGCGCTCTGTACAATTTCTCCATACCTACTGAAAATTTGTGAAGTTATTATATTGATTAATATTTCTATCCGAAGAGTTTCGCTTTCATACTGCGTGGTTTTTTTTTCTATCCTATTTTAGAGTTTCCCCTTCGTTCGACGTAATGGATTCGCCAAGGATGATTTTATTAAAAGTTTTTCTATCTCCACAAAATATTAAGTGATTTGTATAAGAAGCTATTGCTACAGATGTTTGGATAATATTCGAAAGAAATTCATGAAATTTGAAATTCGAAAGATCATGAATGCAAGTAGGTATTATTTATTAGCCTCTCTCAGCCCGTACTGAGTGCTATCGCATTATGCGCATTATCGCATCGCATATATCCGCATACAGCTATTCTGTGAACCCGTACGCAGAGCATACTACGTAATGTTATAAGGTTCCACTATGTTTTATTGCTACAATTACTGTATTGTAATCACAATTATAGTTAATACCTAACTTAGATATTCTAGTGGTGACTCGGAGTCTGGATTTGTGCCCGGTGTATGGCGATAGGCTCGCCCCGTATACCATGTGAGACGTAATTGGTGAAACATGAGGGTGTATTTCACTCCTCTGCCTACCGCCTCGAGGACTACAAACGTGATGTTATGTACAGAGAACCTGACCAAATAGTACAGATGTGAAATTCGCCGGATACTGCGAGACAAACCTATGCTTAGTAACCGAGCCAACTAACACTTAGTGGCCCCTACTACGGTGTTGTAGAGGTAATTATATAAGTTATTTATAATCGCAAAAAAATGTTATCAAACAGATTCAACGTTTAATTATCAATTGTATTTAAGAGAATTAAGGCATATTTACATGTTCTCAAAGCGGATTTATACTAATGTCGAGAATGGAGAATGTGTAGATATCGTATATGTGCATATAGGAATTTGTCTTCTTAATATTAGATACACTGTCTACCTGTTTTTCAAAATCAAAGATATCTAGTGACGTAACTGAAAGAACAACTAGTTATTGTTATAAGTACAGTTAATAATACAACATATTTCTATTAATACGTTATTATTAGTGTAATCTATCCACCACTGTGTTTTAATTTAATAAATTAAGTAAAATGTTTTTTCTATTTGAAAATGGTGCGGTACATGTAGTGTACGGGCGATGCTACCAAATGAACATGTTTAATATTGGTACATGTATATAGTACGTCAATATCAGTGGGCAAACAATTTATGTTGGTAATATCCAGCCATATTTTATATTGGCTCGACGCTGATAGAACATTAAAGACGCTATGCTTACTATAGGTATAAATGGTTTTTGTTTGAACATTTTTCGTTCTATTTTATTTCACAAACATATTTTTTTTCTCTACCTTCATTTGTGACTGCCTCATTGATCGTGTTGGTTGCAAGCGCAACTGCGAATCGGGAGGTCCTGGGTCAAATCCCGGGTCGGGCACTACTGGTTTTTTATAATTTACAGTCGGAGTCAAGAAATGTGCCCGGTATATGACAATAGGCTCACACCTATTGAGACGTAAACGTAACTGGTGAAACGTAGGAGTGTTTTACACTCTTCTGACTATCTCTTCATGGGTTACAGGCGTGATGTTAAGTTTTTTTACGTTTTCGTCATCAAAATAGCGTTATAATATAAATCATTATATCCACCATCATCAACTCTTTTATCGTCTGTCTCGCTAGTGAAAAGCGAATTTATAGGCTTAATTTGTACAACAATAGTACCTTTTTACATAGAAATTTCGTGTTCTACTGCCATTTTATTTCGTTACATACATATATACTTGAAGCAGAGTAATGTTTTACAAGCTGAGTGTATTATGTACAAGATACTCGAAGTGTCACTTCGGAGGAGACATTTGAAACTTGAGCTCCTACCATTTGCTTCTTTGTCACGTTTATATAAATCATTCGAGTCGTGTACAGTAATATGACAGGATGTGTGAAGGATTTTGTCAAGTTACATACTTGCTGTACAGAAATATCTCATCGACCGTTTTATGGTTCAGCTGTTGGACATGATCTCATAAGGGCTAAATACAGATTGACAGTCTTCACGGGCTTGGCATAACATAACAGGCATTAGAGAATGTTATAAGGAACTATGAGTTGTCTAGATTTATTCATAATGTTTTCGCTCTACGCGCTGAGGTTAGAATCCAAGATTACGGTAATGTAAAGCTGGTTTGCATAAGCCAGCTTCGCATTCCCAATAATAAGTACTTTCAAATTATTACTGTTACACATATATGTAATTGTATCAAATGTACCACTCTAAAGTCACGTTCTCTATGTATATTATAAGAAGAATGTATATAAGAATAGGAATATTTGGCGCTCTGTGCTGTCTGCCTACTCCGTAAGGAACCTGGTATGAAGATATATATGCTAGTAAGTATACATTATAATAATTGCTACTAAACTCCAGATGAAAAATGAATATTTTAAACTAAGCGTACGCTCAAGAGTGGGCGACTAGACCCATAAATTCAAGGTTCCTCGTGAACCTTCGTGAGCACGCGCCGTTCTCTAGAAGGTCGCGTCGGAATGTAATGAAACCTGTATTATACTTTCATGAAATATTTCAGCTGACATCGTTGATAAGACAACGCGTTTGTACCTGGCTTGTAATAATGTAATAAATGCCAAATTAAATGTTTGTAAGTGCTTTCTTTATAATTCGATGAATTTTTCTTAAGCGCTTGGTGTTTTAAATCAACCTCCAAGCGCCTACAATAATAAACGAGATATATGTACGGAATTTATTAAAATTTGTACGCGAGAAAACCACAAAATTAGAATTGGTTTTAGTGCTAACACATAGTCCTGATTATATAGAGTTATTTTTTACGCTTTAATTGTTACAGAATTGCTTACAGTTCTTTTAAAACTTTAAAGTTAAACATATTATTTTAAATGTCACTTACATTAATCAAAATCTTTACTATTTTAATTACAGGTGTGATATTAGGTTTTTTTACAACTTTCTAATAATAAAGACTATCACAACTTCACGCTTTTCATTGTACGCTTGCAATTTTGACACCAAAGTTAAATGTGAAAATTTACAATATATTTAATGTTCGATCGAGAAACGTTATTAGGGGGTAGAGAGCTCCAAATGATACGTCTTGAGTGACAGTGTAAATTGAACCCTCCTTACTCCACACGCTGTTTACCTGACAAATGTTGGGCGTGCATAAATTGTACAGTACAGATGTAGAAATGTAGAGACCGGATATGTGATCCTGGAACAACGACTGTGCGGAGTGCTGACGTGTAGAATTTTGTACTAAATGGAGTTATTCGCTCGTTTCGCGTATAGCTGCGTACTTTAATAATATTTCAAATATAAAGATATGTTAAACATGACCGTGACTTATATGCGACATGTTTGTAATCGTGGGCTATGAGCTAATAATTGTGTTTATTTTTCTGTATCACTTTTAAGTTTTTTCTAAGACATTTACTGATAATACGTATTTTTTCTCCCATGGATACATCATTTAGAGAAACTGCCTTTGACCATACTAATAATATTCTAAAAATTAGAAGTATAATAAAATTCAAGATAGAGTGAGACAGATACAGAAATATTAAAACTACAGTAAAGTTAGAGCTTAGCGTTTAAGCTAAAGTCAAATTGGAATAACTAGATATTCTCTTACTAATACCACACAAATGCTCTATATATCTCAAGTATGTTTTTCATACGAACCTTATTCAGCACGTTTCCCCACCGTGCAGTTTCCTCGCGCCCCTCGTGCCGCTAAGGCGTCGTTTTGATGGATCGTCAGGTTCACTGCCGGCGGTAATGAGCTCTGCAATAGGTTGGATATCTCGTTGATGAGAACAAGCATGTCCGGAAGAGACCTTAAGATACACGCAGGCACGTTTCGGACATATTTTTAACAAAAAAATCATAAGAATCCTAGTAATAAAGAGAAAAATAGTAACACAGCGATAATACGTAATATTAAAAGAAGTTCTTAGCTACACACCAAAACTTGCAGTTGTATAATATAAGGTAACGGGAGGTAAAAATACTAAGAGTTTTTAGTATTTAACAACTTGTTTTTTCTCCCCTTACTGCTCGATGTTAGCAAGTCAGATTGATGGATCGTCAGGTTTACTGTTCCGGTAATGAGCTTTGCAATCTACACTGCTATCGTGTTGCTACTTGACGGATGCGAGACTGATACGAGTGTTCTTAGCACGGCCGTCGAGGAATCCGTCTTCTTTACTGTGTACAGTTTATGTAACTTTATTATTTACCTTAGCTAGCTCATATAACCTCGCTGTTCTCAAGCTTGCTTTTTAATTGTTTGAAGTTGAAAACAAACCTTAGGTCTGTAAGGATAGAAAAGATATGTTGTCTACGCTTAGTGCTCTCTGATTACCCTGTAAAGGACATTGCGTGATAAGATATAAATAATAAATCATATTTTATGACCGATTTGTCAGTTGCACGAATTTTTCTAGATATAATTCGCCGACGCGCAAGTAACTGGTTTTAACTGGATGTAATAAGATTTACATATCTGTTGTAAATGTGAGTGTTTTCGAAATTGTGTTTGCGTGTTCATAGCAAATAAAACCCAGCTGATTTTGACACTTGTGTAATAATGTTATAATTATCTTATATACTCATTTACAATGATTTAGGTGAATTCGTGCTGAAAATAAGTTTGACTGATATGATACCACATTAGAAATATCCTTCCTAGAAAATGTTTTCCGCAATACCAATTTCGAACATTCTCTTAACCTGTTCCGTCACTTATTTATTTGCACACAACAGTAATGATGTTCTTATTGGGGCATATTTTCGATTTTCCGCTGCCAATCTGTACGTTAGATACGTAGCGACCGTTACTGTGCTAGATGTATCCCACATCGACGTTGCAGTTACTGCATCGTTTGTTGCAGCGCTGCCGGCGCGCGGCGGTCGGCGGATCTCTCCAAGTTCGTTGCTCGCTACTTGCTGCGGGTGGGAACTTTGACCGCTTGGTGCGCGTTTACGGGCTGTACGTGTATTGGCTATTTAATGTATTTACGAAGCGAATGTAAATGATTAGTATCTCAGGCGTTCAATCTGTTTACGTGGAAGTGTTAATATTGAAACACAACTTAAAGCTTGTATTTCTCCGAAGGTGGGGAGGAGTAGTGTGGTACAGTCCCACGATTCACTAGTTTAGTTATGCGTCCAACCATAAAATGAACGGTGGGGCAAATGATTTAAAATGAAATGTGTGAGTGTACTACACTTCTCTGTCTACCATTTCGGGGATTACAGGCGTGAGGTTACGATGTTACATTTATAATAGGTATGTTACTCTATATGGTATTTTTGTTTTAGACTTCTGTATTAAATTGCATGGTTTGTTATTTGTATTGCTTGAAATAAATAATAATTATAATTACACACTTAAATTAATAAATATTATAATTTGAAAAGATTATAAAATTGTTTTGCTCTCAATTAGTAGGTATCTAAATATGGTTATAAAAATAATTTTAAATGAAATTTCCATTTTTGGCATTTGACTCGTTCCTGAAAAACGCAATCTTTAAAAAAAACGCTGCGCATTTTTAACGAAACTGATGAGTTCGGTTCGCAAGTTCCCCGCGAATTTGTAGCACCATTCTGTTTGTTAGACCCGGTGAGGTCGTTACCGTGGTATGTGTACATACCCTACGTGTATACATATGTCTGTCGATATGAGCGTACGGTGTGCAAATAAATCGTGGCAAGACGAAACCGGAAGCGGTTGCTGCAGTACATCTTGCTTACCACCCGCAAGGATGCATCGGTAACTGTGAGTGCAAACTTTTCATTATCACTGCTTGTGTTTGTATACTACAATTGATTCTGTTTTAGAAGACACCTAAGTTAGAAGTTGCTCAAATGAGTCAGCCCTTAGTCATCACCGTGATATTATGGTATGGAAAGTCCGGTATAGTAAAGTTTTCTACTTCGGTTTTAATTAATTATAATTTATCGATTTTAGAAATTTTTTTTTACTTCATTAAATAAATCAATATGCTCACCACCTCTTTCGGGATAACAGGCGTGATGTTACTTTCATTAAATATGTTTTTAACAATACACAAAAAATGTAATATGTATGTAATGTGTACATAAATTTTTCACGTATTATGAATAAATATTTCTTAAAAATAAATAGTACCATCACCTTTCAATTTATTTACTAATTAAAAAAAAGCTTAAGATATAATATATTATAACTTAAAATCATAATGATTAAAAATCCTCTTCTTGTAGCATATAATACATGATATATGTATTTGAATTAGCTAATTTATATTTTTTCACAATGACTACGGGAAGGGCTACTCGTTTTCACCGAAATTTTAATCGTCACTCGCCAATATTTTAAGATATGGTCACGCCATCGAGATCGGGGATCTAATTTGAATGTTAAATGCGGGGGTGCAGTATAAATGGTAACTAAGACAACGGTCCAGGAACGTCTAGACCGGGGTTGGGAGTTTCAAGGTTGGCTAGGGCGTGCACAGGATTTAAATTTGAATCGGAGGATAATAACTACTATTCATGTTCCATACAGTAAAGTTTCTACGTAATATACTAGTATTATAAATTAGTTTTCTTAAAATTCAATTCAAAAATTATTGCATAGCTGATCGCTGTTACCTTTTATTGCGTAGTAAATATTAATTTCAAATGAAACGAATCACTTCATTATACAATAATGATACGTTTTTGTAATACAGGAAGCAAAAAGACATTATTATCACATGTAGTATCCACAGAACAAAACTGTACAGTCTACGTTCTAACAAATGTCTGGGACATTCAAACACGCAGGCTATTTTCGTCTTTATCGTCAAGTTACTTTCGTCTATAATCCTTCAAAGTTGTCTGACAGATGTCACCGGTCGTTGTTGCCGGGTGCACCTCCGCGGTGGTCCCACGCTCGACGTAAACAGTTCATCAAGATTGCTTTCCAATATGCCATTATATCATTTAAAGTTGATAAAATAAGGACTGTATTAGCGTGTATCCCTTCACGAGTGTGCTTTACACCAAGTTGCGGGTAACCATAATGTGTCTATTTTCGTCCATTGCATTTTGTCCACAGCCGTTACATCCCAATTATCCATATGTCGAGTTCATTCATGGATGTTACAGTCGAATTTATATTACCGCTGACTGACTTAGAAGCCCCTGATACAGATAAGCTTCAAATTTTATTCAGTGTTTCAGTAGTATATTCTACTTACCCGCATTAATACATATTATAAATGCGATAGTTTAATTCTCTATTACATTGACAATACACGACGGTCAAATCGACTTTCTTGTTTGGCGTAGACGTTATACGTATAACCTAAAAGGGATGACACTTCTTAATAAGAATGTTTATTTATATCAACCTTAAGCTCTGCTAAATAAAATGAGTACGTCGTATTCCTTCTTCACAAGAAAAAATCATAAAAAAAAAATTATATCTTACACAAAATAAACCGTTTTCGAAAATCGATAAAGATAATTTACGCGATGCAATGCAATTTACCCAATACACTGCAATGTAGGCGATGTGCTGTGTTACTAAAAACAAATAACTATTTTAAATCTAGCAATACTAACTAAACACGATAAATTAGTTTCTTAATGTCTTTTACATTGTGCTTTATCTCGAAATTGTAAATTGCTGGTAGCGGCTAATTCTATAAATCCATTATGCATTTGTTCACGGTAGAGGAACTTTAAAGTGAACGTTCCAACATTTTCTACTGCGTTTTGACTATGTGTTCGTGCAATAATTTGATTCATTTTTTCATATTATTTATTTGCAGTTGAAAACTTTCATATTGAAATTGAAAGCGTCGAGACCGCAAAATATTCAAATCACGGTCAAATTAATTCCGGATTACTTTCGGGTAGCGTATAGCGGTAACGTGCTGGTTCGGATGTATTCAATATTTTAACGGTCAGTAAAAAGCGTTATCCTTTTCGATTATTTAGTGTGCCGTTCTATTATGTTATCGCAAAACCGTAATAATTTACCCCTCTTAGGGATACAACAAAGAGGCCAAATAAGTTGCGCCCTCGGAACACCCGAAATAGGGAGAGCGGCACGGAGATACCGGCAGTCAGTGCGAGGTCGGGCGCGGAGCGGTGCGGACGTGCGCTAGGCTTGGGAAACGCTGGAACAGCGCTGGTTCGATCGTGCGGGCTCGAATCAATTTGCAAAATATAAAGCACCAATCATTGTCAGTGATACCGAAAGTGACCTTGGCGTTGATCGAAAAGCGGAACTTTGTTTACATATAGATAACACTTTACTAGCATCAGTTTATAAGACGATTTACTGTGATTCGATAGCTTTTACTTACATACAAAACAAAAACACGTGTTTACTCGTGAAAGGACCAATAGGAAGGAGTAAAAATTATTTTGTATCAGTTTTTCAAGGTGATATTTTTTAATACTCAGACGGTTTTAATTTTATTTTTTATGGGTTATTTATGTTTTTTGGACATAACATTAGCTGAGTCGTTTTGGCTGACCACCCACAAGCAGAATGAGTCTTGTTAGTTGTTGTTAGCAGAATTAGTTCGTACATAGAGCATTGAATGTGGTGCATTCGGCGGAAAGTGAAATGTAATTGTATGACCATATGATTCCATTTTTTGAATAGGTTTTGTAATATTTCTATTATAACTAAATTATAAAGCATGCATACAAATATTTTAATTGTAATTGTAAATTTTATATTATCTAATATACAATGAAATGAAATTATAGAAGTTGCATTAGACTCCAAGAGTACTAGTAAGTAACAAGGAACATATAGAAAAAATATGATCAACGGTAATTAAATTTTTATCAGGAAAGCAGAATTAAGAAAACTTATATCAAAAAGTGTGTACTGAACATTTGTAAACTGTAACCTCTATGAGGATGTAGTCTATGGCATTATCAGGGCAGCATTGCTTGCGGGGGCCAACCCTTCGTTTGACGCATTTAAAACTATCCAACATCGATCGGCTGCACCATATAAAGAAACTCCATAAGCATAGCCATTAGTTTGTGCCCTTAGGGGCTAAATCATTCATCTATTAGTGGAGATTCATCAACTGATATTTCAAATTGGGAGTAAGATAAATTATAAATCTGAATATACCCACAAATATGGTTAAGCTTAATTGGGAATGAATTATTAATTACATCATCGAGCAATGTTTTTGGAAAGCTCGTAACTTATGTAATTAACAATGCATGAAGATACAGAACACTTTGTAATAGTTATAGAACTTTATCATAATACAGTTAGTAATATAAAACATTCACTTGCTAAAATTATTCAATTCCAAGCTCAAGATAAAAAACTGCGGAGCAATAAGTTCTTCTTAATCCTAAATAATCCTAATATATCTTTATAACGAATAAGAAATAAGAAGACCATTCATCAATGCAATGCTGTGTAATCTAAATAAGTTTTGGAATTAATTTTGACGATCCAATTACGTGACAAAGACGTGATCGTTCAAAAGATTAACGGAAAACATAAGGAAATTAAAAAAATGATGCACTGATTGAACTGATATCAGTTTGCTAATGCGAAAACACTATTACCAAAACACATGGCCGCCATGGTTAAAGTAGATGACTCACCGGTTTTACTGAACCCCATAGATTGTCAGATAGACATGGTAATTAAGGGTGTAATTCGTGTTTGTGCATTATTTATTGCGCTTACATTAGTTTTATGTAAATAGGAATCTAATTTTGTGCATTCATCGGTTTGTTGATCTGGTCTGCCGGTGATTTTATCTAGTCGTAATATAATTACAAAACATATTTTATACGTTACTGCTGGTAGATAAGTTATTTGATACAAAAAATAAATTTAGATACACTTAAAGTAGATATAACAAGGATATCCTCCCTTTCAAGATATTGTTTTGAAATAGACAACTGTTTCAACAGAACATTAATTAGAAGTATCTAGAAAAAAAAATCACCTCACCTCACTAAAAAAACTCTGCTGCAATCGGCTAGAGTTCATGAAGAAGGACCTCTTATATGTAGGTCCGAAACTATTTGGGCCGTTCCGGAAAATTATACGTGGGTTACATCGTAATTACATGTTCATGTATTTATAAATGAATCATTTAACAGTAACATACTATTTAATTTTAATTTAAACCACTCTACCAACCTACTGAAATGCATATTTGAAGACAATTCGTAACAAAAAAAATATATATGGAATCGGTTAACGTAGAGAATTCTGTGTTTTGTGTATGATTGCTAAAGATCTGAAAGTAGAACTTGTATATCAAAGAAATAACGGATTTGAAAGTCAAATGCAATTCATTGATAGGATTGATTCATTTACTTGTTCACCCACTCGCTGGCGTAGGCGGGACAGAGCTGAATGAAAGCGTCTGCCTTGCTCTTAATGATTCGTCTCAGCGCGAACATGTAAACGACGGGCGGCCTATAAAGAGCTAAATAATATTAGAAGCTACCATTTTAAAATGTTATTTCAATTAATAACGTTTGACGCAAAAATTGTGAACAATTCTTTTTCATTTCATTAAACAACCTTTATTTTATCGTTCAATAATTTCATAGTACTTAGACATTGACATTTTTGTTAGGTGATATTGATAAATAGCTGTTACGTTAGTATTCGTTCATGGTAGTATTGAAACGGATTTCTCAAAACAACGTAAATAAACAAATCCAAAACGACTTACTCATGCTTTCGATGTTATAATACACCATCACTTATCGACATTTCTGCACTGTCTTTTAATATCCCCGCATCTGTTTTTACTTTCATTTTTCTCACTTTTATTTTGTGTATACTTTCTTTTTTAACGGCCGCTTTGTTTTCAGCTTCCGTGAAACCAAGTGGCTCTTATTAAAGACTTACGTTCGTTTACAGACTGTGTTCAGTAATATAAGAAAGACTGTGATAGTGAAAGGAACCGATTGTCGCGACGTTGTGCCCTTAGCTGTGCCAAATATTTTACCGGACATACGTTAAACTGTGGCCGTATAAATTTTGACTCTATGTGTACGTTGTTAAAGTTCAATTTGAATAGACGTTGTTGAGGTGGACTGGCATTAATGGCTACGGATGGGCACCAACTTATCTAAATTGAACAAGACCAGGGTCTCCGGTGTCAATCATGTTAGTATTATGAACATTTTTACGTATTTCTTGTTGGTGTTGCTTATTTGATGTGCTTCTGTGTTTTTTTTGCTGCGTTTTTGTATGAAAAATGTATATGTATATAATACAACTTGTTAAATTTCACTGCCGTTAGTGTCTTAACAAGAGATTATGGTGTGTGTGAGTGGTACTGCGTTGATGTGTGACCTATTATATTTTTCTAGGTCAGAACTATTGAAAATATATTTTTGTGAAAATATCTGCATGCGTACATAATCAAATCCACTATTAGGTACGTAATATATTCTTGCTTTGTTCGATTAATATAATCTCAGCAAATATCGTGTGAAAATGTATATTGTTGCAATAAATTGTACCTCACGTACAATTAATAAGTTGTGAGATATAAATCCTAGCTTTATTACGCGCATTCCCGCCGCTCATACATGCGCCGTTAAAAAAAGCGTTATTGTGCCGCGAAGCAGCCTGTAAATCAAAGTTATTTGTCGAGAAAAATATTTTTTCCTTCGTTCTGCTTACCGTGATATATCATTAATGTCGCGGTCGTTGTTGTGACATTGTCTTGGGCGGTATCTTTGCGTGGAATACGCAACACATAGGTACCTAAGTGTTTTACGCTAGATACAAGTAAAAGTTATTTTTTTTGTCTGCAAATTACGTTCAATTAGGCTCGTGGTTGGTCAAAATGTGGAGCATTACAAGTTCCTTATTGGGGAGGTGTGGATAATAATTAACTAGGCTGTTCCAATGCGGAATAGTAGCAATACCTT
>DWTO01000474.1:0-21094 GCA_018244755.1 Jemadia pseudognetus | reverse complement strand
AAGCAATCACTATCATTTGAACGATGACCATTCTCAGTTTGGGCTAGACCGCGCCCCTCGAGCTCATCATAATCATTCACTAATTAACGAAGACAATAAAAACGCCTCATTCATTATTAATAAGACGCTCATTTACTATTAATTGGCCCGTTGTTACCGATACACTTATATTTTCCTCCTCAGTTGTGAGACTCGAGCTAAAGTATTAATGAAGCAACCTGAACGCGGCGCTCTACGAAAACATAAAGGTCATATGCTTATAACTTGAACAGTTATGTTGTTGCTATCCCGGGCAGAAATCTACCCGCGGCAATCCTGTAATTGAATAAATGATTAACCATACCTGCTCAGTCGTCTTCGAGGATAACATTTTCAGCTCAAAATATAATAAATGTGTGTCTTCTGTTTCATTAAGAACAACGAACTGCACATTATAAATACATTTAAAAAAATAATTGCTAAAAACGAAACAGCCACGCTGTTACATAAGTACTCGTAGCTAAAATGGTAAAAGGTATAAACTTTATTCAAAAGTGTTGTATTAATATTTTCTTGCAACCGCAGTCGGAGCTAAGAATAAAAGTAGGTGAAAAAAAACGAACTATCTTACTAAAAGTGGGCAATTACAACGTTGACTTAGTGACTAAGTGGTAGGTCTGAGATCAAAAGACTCTCGGGTCATAAGAATACGTTATATTGAACTTTTCTGCTCATTGAAAACAAGGAAAACTTTTCTCTGTAAGCTGCTATTCAACGCTGAGCGTTATAAACGCAGCGGTGTCATTAATGTGATATTATAATTAACATTTTAATTAATTTTATAAAAATTTATTTGCGTAAAGTTCTGTAGAATGTATAATGCGAAGTCAAATTAAACGTTACGTACGCACAAAGTCGGTAAAGCCTTATAAATGCCCTGTCAGAAAACTAAGCCGTTATTTAGCAATACGATAATAATTCAGCTAAGTCGTTCTGATCCGAACACGACACGACCATACAACTTTATAATATCACCAAATTTATAACGAATAGATCCTTTTTATATGCTAATTTTATTACACAAAAAAATTACACCGAACTTACCGAAGGTAATTTCTGCGGTTGCAATTCGAAAGCACGAACTGGTAACGAACTCACTCGCACGCAAGCACTTCACGAGTCACTAACATGAGTTGGTCACAGAAATGGGTGTTTCAACGCATGTGCGGCACACTATCACGTCACTGATACTATGGTTGGGATCACAGTTTTTAATTCGTCCACCGGTACGAGACAAGCGCACTCTACGGCGTCGCAGCTTCAACTGGCTGGGGCGACGCTACCGCGCGTGTCCTTACCCCCCACCCTTTCGTCCCGCTTACCTCGCGGCACGGGCAAATAGAAATAAAGTATGCGCTGTAAGGACAGAACGTGGAAGCAAAACGAATCTAGATACCTTCACAAGGAATTACTTTTACAGTAAGGTAAGTAATAAATCCTTGTAATATAATATTTGTAATATAAATTTAAAGTAAAATAACGGAATCAAAAGGTTTATACTCTTTATACCTATATACCTAATGTTAAAGCAAAACTAGCAGTGAATAAACTGGTTTGGAAAAATATACATACATAATTATGCTGTGTTTCACATATTTTTTTATACAAAAGTATTGTGTTTTACCCCGTATGAATTACAAATACGAAGGTCGTTGTAATTACATCGCCGTAGAATTGTAAGTTTTTTGGTCTATTTCGTATTAGTTACGCAATGTACCGATGTATTTAGATTCAGTAGAATGACAAGTACACACGGATGAGACACCATTTGTAAATGAAAAGAATACTAGCACAACTTAATATAAAATTGACACCATATGTCAAGAGCTGAATTCAAGCGCGAATGACTAATACGTTTTTTGGTCTTAGTATGAACACTAGTGGTACGGTGAACGAGATGACGGCACACATTTGCCTCTCGGGGCGACTTACAATCTTAGGCTGTAGAATGAACTGAAATTTGTTTTTTCTTAGTTTGATACTAAGCTTCTAAGGAGAGCGGCCCCGCGCTGTGCCGGAAAGCGTAGGTCAATTTTATCGGGGCTTATTTAGGCTTGACCTATTTGTTTAACTAATGAGGATTACATTTTCCAAACCTGATTTTCCTCGCATCGCCGCTTCGTAGCCCGACCGGCTGATGGGACTTGACTTCACCGCAATCTACAAACGAATTCTAATTTAAATAATGAATAAATACATTTTTGCCACAATAGTAAATTTCATGTAATGTCTAACAATGGATATTATTAGACCAGTATACGAGTAAATCGTTTTAAATTGAAATTGCTCTATTTAATGCTCCTATGTACATACATATATGTGTATGTGCTGTGGTATAATATGGAGTCCTTGACTATATGATGTTAAACAAAATTACATTAATACAAGCTAAGTGAGCTATATAACAAATATGAAACACAAGTTACCGCTGTCATCCATGGACTCAGTAAGCAAACTGAAATATAATTCTTAGTATATTATTTCCCGGAACGCTATGACACGGATTCTTCAAGAAAAGCGCAAAGAGAGCAACTCGTATCCTTCAAAGCCGTTCGCGCATTGGCCACTCTTTGGGTGTTGCAAATGTCATTAGGCGACAGTGACAACTTACCATCAGTTGGCCCGTTTGAATGTTAGATATAAAAAATTAAACATATTTTTTTATTAATTTTACAGATTAAATATTAAAAAAATCCAGTATACATTAAAACGATTAGTCCAGTAACATATAAAAATTTGCCATGAAAAATATGTAGATAAAAAGAAGCATAGAAGCTCCGGAGCTCAGATTTTACGATCGTCTACGTTGTCTCGTAGACGTTTGTAGAAGCTACGTAGCTCAGCGGAATCAATTACAAATAATTTGAATACGCGTAGAATGTTTGAATTGTTTGACTGTATTAATGTGGTTCATTTTTATTATGATTTAAAAACCTAATTGCTGAGCCGGGTATCCTGGGGTCAATCATAAAAAATGTTTGTGTGATGAGCAAGACTATGCTTTGTCTTTGGGCGTAAAAAAGTATAAAAAATCACGAATATAATATATAAGGGCACATTTATTCGTACATATCTGTATGTCCATGTCATTTATCATTCGTCTCGTTACCATTACACTGTGTATAGATATGTGTCAAAATATCCATTATTTATTAACATTATTCTAAATACCTAATATATGAACAAAATAAACAATTCAACTGAGTAATCACGTCATTTATGTATCACGTTTATTTCGGCCTGAAAACAATAGTATTCGGAGAGTTTATTACAATACAATTACAATAATGAAACGTTGATTAAATTTTGACAGAAGTTAGTATATTTCATGTATAATAACATGTATTTGGGTAATGAACAAGTGCTGTAGAACTATCGTTCAAAATACGTATTTTGGTTGATTTCAACATAGAAGTTAACGTACTACACTACTCGTATATACAACTACTTTGACATTCAATGCAACAAATATCACGTCCGCATCTCAACCGCGAAGAGTTAGGCAGAGTGTTATGTACAATCACACGTTTGACCAGTTATAATTTTATTTATATTTAATATACCTGTGATTTTCCACTTTTTTATTTGAACGATAACAATTGACAAGTATTATTTTTGTACTTAATGTAAATTCCTTGACTGCCTCGTTGGTCGTGTTGGTTGCAGGTGCGACTACCGATAGGGAGATACTGGATTCAAACCCCGGATCGGGCACGAGAAGCTTTGAGAAGTATTGAGAACTTTTATATAAGGAAGTACCTATTAATTATTTGATGTAACATTGTTTCGTAACATTAACTACTGTACATTTAAATAAGATCAGAGATCAATTCTTAGAATTCTTACTGGTACCGAAATATTTTGTATTCTGTGAATTTTTATCATCTACATAATTATGTAAAGAGGTACTTATATGTTTAGTGATATTCCTTTTGACGAATTTGAAATATATACCTTTATATTATCGCATCGGATTTACAGATACAGTTCTAGTCTAGATTGTTTTAGGTCTCATTCCCACATTAAAATCAGTAAATTTTGTTACTTTACACGTATTCTCCACTTTGTAAACGCCCCGGCGCTTTGTCTGTGGCTAACGTGATTACTCGAGGTACTCTTAGTTACTGTAATACTTTGTGTTTTGCAAACGTCCTTACGAAACCTCAAAGACCTTTTGTATATTAAATCCGTTAATTTCACCTGTATTGTATTCTATATTAAAATTATATATTACAATAACTAATTTTACACGTTTACTCTAATCGGTTTTGTAATGTGTTTTAGTCTCTGTGATGTTATTTTTTATTAGTTGTTATTAAAATTGATGGATGGTTTTTGGCAGTGATTATTTATTGTAACTTTAAACCGACTTTATTACACTTTATTTTAAGACTTCATCTTAACTTCATGTAAAGACCATGTTTTATATAAACAATTCTGACTTGTGCTAGTCGCATTTTCGTATTTTTTCTAAGCGTAATGTAAAATCTGTTTTATCATTTTACAAAATAGTTTTTGTTAATTTTATTTTAATAATCCACTTCTTCTATATACATACAATCTTTTTCATTTAATGATTTTCTAAAAATAATACATTTCGTAAATAATACCTATTCGTAAGCGGATTAACCGGGTATTTATGTCCGGCGGTAATTCCGCCGGTAAAACGCTTAGCTCGTTTCTCCTACTAAGTTGGCTTGGCCAAATCTTTAAATTTAATCACCGATACCGAATTGATGCTTTAAATCACATACCATCATCGTCATTATCAGCCTATTGCAGTCCACAGCTGGACATAGGCTTCCCCTGAGGAGTTATGTCCGTAACCCACTGGGCATGCGGGTTGGGGATCGCAGAGCACAGCTTCTCGTACCGACTACGCTGCTGCCCGCAATAGGCCAAGGCATATAGCTGTGTCTAAGCAGAACGTGTCATAGCGCCTCGCTTAGTCGCCTCTTACGACCCCCTGTACCCCGGCGCAGGGTCGGGAAATGTATTTTTAATGATACATATATACGTTAAATGGAATACATTGGTATATATACCAAAGGAAGACATCGTATGGTGTTTTACAAAACATGAGGACAGAAGCTGGATGCGGCAAGCCCAGGGCTTGGTAAAGGCAATGACGCTTGAGTAAAGTCCAATATCCAAAACCGGAAAGATGAATGATCGGAGAGGCCTGTTTGTCGAACTGTTATTCCAGAGATCGATGCTTAAATTCCTTCTCAAAGCAAACATATTATTATATGTAACCAGCGCGAATGTATATACATTCTTGTATTTATAAATGTTTATAATAGGTAGTTTGTAAGCTATATCATTATCATAGTCAGTATTAGCTTGAGTGAGAGACGAGAGTATTTTCAACAGTGGAACGAAAAACGGGTTGAAAATAAAGTATATACCGAATTTGCATTAAGTTGGTCATGTGTGAAGTATCCCGAGATATTATTATATTATGAAATTTCAAAGTAAAACGCCACTAAATGTAGCTTTAGGTAAGACAACAATAGGTAATTTATTCAGACTGACACATAAACGCATGTAACCAGCCATTTGTAATCCGGATAGTACGTATCTGTGTCCGGCAGTAATGTGATTACAAGGGCCGCGGCTTCCTTCAGTACGTTTTATTTCCCAAATGTGTTAATGAGACCCTCAAGACAAGGGACAAATTAAGTCGGCAGGTCGAGGCCGCTTGTTAACGCAATTGTTGTCAACATTACCTACGATTATTTTTTATATAGTCCCACCTCGAAATTTCAACGTATAATATACAATTGCAAATTAGTTTCTCATGAATTTAAGGTACGAATTAAGGTGAATCAAAGGCTGAATTTTAATCTGTATTTTAATTTTTAAGTTATTTTTATTTAATAATTATTTACTATTAATTAGTTTCTCGTACTTTGACAATGTAGTCTAGTTCTTTTCTATCCATCCATGTAAAAATATTTCACTACTACTACTACTTTTAATTAATTTTCATTTTTAAATATGTTATGAAACTTAACGCTGTAAAACATATACTACTTACAAACGTAACAGCACGCCTGTAATCCCTGAAAGGGTAGGCAGAGGGATGTAGTACATTCCCACTTTTCATTGGTTACGTTTACGTCCCACTATGGAATAGGTGATGAGAATATTGCCATACACTGTGCACACATCCAAACTCCAAGCCGACGCGGGAGTTGAACCCAGGACCTCCCGATAAGAACTGAAGTCATCATATCATTTACTGTTCTTATCACGTAGTATAATAATAACGAATAACGAATACCTGTAATATCGAACCTGTAATAACGAATAAAATCAATATAAGTAATCTACCAACAACACGAACAGCCAATGAAATCTGTAACCGACAATGAAAATGAACAAGTTTTACTAATCCGATACCTTTCTAATAACCTACTTTTCATTTATGTTTTAGTAAAATAATTCTACTATTACTGCCATCATTATTACCATTCTATTACTACCATAAAAATATTTTTAAGAAGTGCTCTTTCTTTGCGTTCGTGAATAAGTAAATAAATGTATGGCGAACGATAAACTATAACTCATATACCAATTTTTCAACCAAGCAGTAACTATGTTTCATCCGTACAATGAGATAAAATATGTTTGTTTGCGGGATAGGTACTCGTAAGTGGATTTTGCAAGTTGGAGAGGTGAAATTAGAACCATATATTTCGTGATATTAGAATTTTAACATTTTAATGTACGAATATATTGAGTATGATTCAATTATATAGTTAGTTTATGTTAGGACATCGTGGAATTTTGTAATGGATTTGCAATTGAACGAATTGGATCGGAACGGATTGTATGCCACCAGGATTGATATTGAACAACTTGTATATTATGCTTAGGTAACTAAGTTCTACGTGAAAGGATTTAAAGATAGGAATGACTTATCAATCGCTTTATTAGTGAATTAACTCATAAAAATCCTATACATTTTAGAGTCCTCCATAATACCGTTTATGGCGAATGAAGTCTGTCAGCCTCGGCATTGTACGAAAAGACCATTGTCTAACAGTATAACGGACCTCTGGTAAATGGGATTTTATACAAACTGGTTTTTGTGCAAATGTAATATTAAAAAGGGCTGTTTAAGAGGATTGAAACTTTTTTCTAGTCTAAAACAATATTACTGAAACCTCTTTTGTACCAGAAGTTGTTCATAGCAACCTGGCAATATAAGTGTGAGCGGGTTTATTAAACTTAACATTAAATTGATAGATGATTAAATTTCGAAAAGTAGATTTTCTGAAAAACTTCATAATAATATTTTATGAGCTCGCATTTTCGTAACATGAACGCTAAAGATCTGTCGGTAACTTAGTTACAGGAACCGAGTTAGGAAACTTCAATTAAAGAATTTCAAAACTTTATATAAATCAATTGTTTTTGTAATTACGGACCAACAGATTTGGGACAGAGTTAAGACTTAAAAACGTAACATCACGCCAGTAATCCCCGACGAGGTAGGTTACGTTTACATCCCGCAATATAGGCGATGAGTATATTGCCATGGACCGGGCATGTATCATTTACATTGAAATTAATAGAGAGAATAATAATAATAGAACCATCCGATGTGGAAGTCGGTTCAAAATTAATGTTGCCAACTTGTTATAACACAATAAAGGTATTATTATGTTCATTATTATTTAATATGAAAGCTGACATTTTGAAGACCCGAGGGCGACCTCGAAGCAGCGGGTGAAACTATAAAGCTTTCGTGTGTCAATAAATCCAATTACCATAAACATGAAGGAAACTAAGATATAAATCATAACTTTTTTATGAACGCTAACTTTATTTATCACGAAACGTAAATATAATAATTTGTAAAATTCCATTTCAAAGATTTTGAATACTGCCTGTGGATGAAAACAGGAATTTGAATAATAATCATGAGTATAATATAGCACAAATGTTAAAAGGTAAATCGTACAATTTTCGAGACTTTGATATTGACAAGCAAAATGGACAATTTTTTCAATGTTCAAACAACAGTCTGCGTGTTTTTGATAACTACGATTACCTTTAAAGGCGATTTTTGTTATGACCTCTTAATATTATCCGTTAATCAAGTTAATCGTATAGAATTGTAATATTATATTAAGAGTATTTTCGTCTCATACTGTTTGACTGTTATCGTAATAGCACTTTATTAATTTTTTGCAATAGAATCGTAAGAAACCCTAATAAGATATGCTTTCCTTCCTCGCTTGTCTTAATCTTCCTACTACAAACTTTTAATTTCTCTTTTTACATCGGTGTCCCTTTTTTCAATCTTTTTTTATTTATTATTATCTCCTATCTTAAACTACAAGCATTGACTTCAGCACGTAATATTACATGAATAGTCATTCTTTAACTCTTCCATAGTTCTTTGTGGTTTCTGCTTCAAAATTCATCCTTCAGAGTGGTTATTTAATAAGATTTCAAACTACAATTGTCAATTTAAAATGCAGACGACTGGAGCTTGTTAAGAAAACGTCGAATAATTTTCATTGTACTTCAAACTTTTATAAAAGTTTTATGAAACCAAAATATTATTGGATTCGCTCGTTAAAATATCTACAACAGTCGAAATGCAGTCAAGCCCCTAAGGTATAATTTGTGAAGCGCTATAAAGCAATCCGCCCTCTAACTATGATTGCGTGTCCGCATTTTGTTCTGGGATACTAAAACGGCAATAAATGTAATTATAATCATCCATGAAATTGCTATCCAGGGGCTCAAACGATACGGTTTAGTATGTCTGGCTTTAATTAGTTTTGGTTTTAAACTTTTTTTTACGATCCAACGACTTTTATTTATCATTGTGACTTTTATGACTTTGATACTTGCTATTTCAACACTTTGTTAAAGATTTATTCAACAAACTGTTCGGGCTCAAATAAATCGATTTAATTACAGTAAATATTGAATTATAATAAGCAATTTGATTTAATTTGGCATTTACTGGTCTTTTGTCCAGTGGTTAGTGACTGACTGCGTAACCAGGGATTGAGGGTTCGATTTGCACCCAGTACAAATAATTGTGTAACCAGAATGACTATTTATTTGATCAGCACATATATCTTTTCATGTCTGTATGGAAAATTATCTACATAGGTAAGTCTGTATCTTCAAATTAGTATGTATATTATGTATATGTTGTGATAAATTAGTAAAAACAATATGCCTGCTTCATCCGCCGTTGTCGTTGGTTGCAAGCACGGCTGGTCTGGGAGGTCTTGGATAGAAAACCCGGACCGAGGACAATTGGATTTTTGTAAATTATACTCTCTAATAGAGGCTCGGATACTGGATTTGCATCCGGTGCGTGGCAAGACTTACCTCCTATTCAATAGGGGGTTGTAAACACAAGCGGTGAAACATAGAAGTGTTCTACACTTCTCTGACTACCTCTTAAGGGATTATAGGTTTGATGTTACGTTTAAAGGTACGTGTTACGTTTACTTTACGTAAAAAAATATTTGAATTTCGTGTCATTCGCAACCCGCTGCTATGAACCATTACGCTTCCGAAGACGACAGTTGGCATTAATCGAAGAGTTATTATAAAATTGCCTTAATATTATTACCAACAAACATTATGAGGCAGGCGTTACGCAATCAATTGGAGGCGACGACTGAGTTATTCATTTCTATCTGAACTAAATCGCATCACGCTTTTCCCGTTCCTAATTCCATTTGAGTTCTTACTACAATTTAATATTACCAATCCACTGCTGATAATAGTCTTCTTCTCGGCATTTCAACCAGAAGGCGGACGACTTGTGGCCCTTATTCTTCATCAAATTGGCAGCGTTTTTGAAGCAAGCGATGAATGAGTTCGCTACAATTCACACTCAATTTGACTGTATTGTCCCACCTGCTTTACTCAGTAACTCGTTTGCTATATTAACGTTTTTCCCGACCCTATAGATATTGGATTCATTGATAAATTTGTCATAACTATTATTTTGTTTCATATACGACACTTATACGTATACTGATTTTTGTGTTTTATATGTATCCACATATTTTGTATGCTGCAATAATAAATAATTAGAAGCGTGACATTGTTCTGAAATGTAAAGAAATGTTTACAGTTTCACAGAGGAACACTAAAAAATAATAGGTAGTAATAAATACCTTTAATAAAGACACGGGCACGCAAACACGCACACGTGCACGCACGACACAGTACACGCTTTGTAGCACTTCAAGCGTTCGATTTGTACTCATCAATATGCACTGTTAGTAATTGCCGTGGCAGTTTCGTTGTCAAACAGCGCCGCCGTTATAGGCAATTTTAGCTGATTGATCACCGATAAAACTCTTTAAGAACTTGCAGTTTTATCTCGTTTTGAATTCTGTAAACCGACTACGCTGAAATTTGAGGTATTGAAAATATACATTCGCAATCACATAACGATGTAATTACCTGCTGTTCACTGACTGCCATTCTGGTTAATATGCACCAATACCAATTAGCGTTGCGGCCATTGACGTCCAATCATTGGGACCTAACGTACAACGGGACACGGTGGCCAAAGCGTATCGATGAATGGGTGTAGAATTGACCTCGACGCCCGAATAAAAAAAATTCGAAAATATCCATCGCAAACATACCAATATAACAGAAAAACTTTTAAAAGAAAAAATTATTTTACTATACTAATGGTAAACAGTAGACTGCACATTAGAAATACTTAAATGAGACGTGAAAAAAACGAAAAGCTTGAAAGGTGAAACCGATCTTCCTCATCAACCGTTTACTGCTCAACTGTTAACCACAGGTTTTCGGTTTAGGATTGAATACTTAGAAAACTACGCCGATTAAGTGCAGATTGAAGACTTTACGCGATTAAGAAAATTGACATAGAACTCTCAGGCGCATTAGATATAATAAATAATGGTATTTAATCTTTGAAATATACATAGTTCTATTAAATAAGGGGCCTTGGTATTCTGGCCCTGTCTGCGTTTGCGTGAGAGGTAGAGTTCTGAGTCTCTAAGCCATCACTGCTTGTGACATTACAGATATACAACTGCAAGCACTTTGCTCAAACTGGTGGTAGATATTTCGTGGCTAGGAATAAACCGGAGATAAATCGCCCAGTAGTTTGCCGCTACCGCTAGCTCACTAAAACCTGTTAATTTCCGCTCGCTTGTATCGGCTGAGCGCAGCAGCGGTGTTATTACATCTTCCCGGCAGTTTGCGACCTGTTATATAACTGGTTGGCTGGTCAGATCATATTGCACGGGAAAGAGTTCGGTTAAAGTTTACAATTTTCATTAGCACTAAACTTGCGATATTTGTTAGGTTTCATTGCGAGTTCGCTGAATTTAGGGTTGTTTTTTATATCCTAATATAAAATTTAGGACACTACCAATTAACTTTTTATAGCTAAGCGGCTTCTAAAACATTTTCCAAATTACACCAGATGCAAGCTAAAACCTATCAACGTAAATATATCTCACTTATTAAATTGTCAAAAGCTCTGTTTTTATTGCTTTGTACTTACGGTTCATCATTCTGGACACTTAAAAAGGGAAAGTAAAAAAACTGAGAAAAAGGCCCTATAATTGTTCAAACACATATTCCTCAATAAATCTAGCTGATTTGTCACTTTTTGTCAAAGAATTCAATCCCAAATCGCTATTCCAGTGCAACCTGGCCTCAATATTAGCGACAAACTCTCGTAGGCCGCACTGGATATTGAGGAAATGACACACATGTTTCGAATCGCATGTAGGTAAATCTACGTGATACTCTGCCTGCCCCTTTTCTTAATTGAAACTGTATAACTACGTAACATCACGCCTGTTATCCCCGAAGGGGTAGGCAGAGGAGTGTAGAACTCTCCCACAATTCACCAGTTACGTATAACTAGAAACCTAGAAAGGGCTACTACTATATACCTATTTACAACGTACAAATTTTTATCCGGCCCTTTTATCGTCCAATATTAAAACATGAGTTTGATCTTAGTAGAAGAGGGTTAGAGCCATAATCTGCCACGCTGGTCAAGTGCGAGTTGGCAGACATCACATTCCTTTGAGAACATTTTTTTTTTGATAATTATAAGGTTTGCATGTTTCTACGCTATATTTTCCTTTACGGTTATAGCCAGTGATATATAATCTTAAATCCCTTTTTTATATACAGGTGCGCGCCAAGATTTGAACGCGGGCTCCCGCAGTGAGAGGTCGAATTTCAAAACATTTACCTATCACTGTTATGCATGTATCATGTACATGATGTATATTCTAATTAAATATATACCGTATATGTATATCATTCGATGCACCTCCGTTACAGAAAAAATCAATGGCAAACAAAGAGCAAATAAAGTATTTTTTACCTTATTGAGATAATAATGATTTTTTTAATCCTTATCAAAATAAACACTGAGCGCTTCGCTTCCATTATGTTATTCTGGTTGGGCCTGTGTTTACTTTCCAGTGGGGAAGGTGGATTACCGTCATACAAAAGAACCTTCGGACTATGTGAGTAGAATCACGCGACTGTATACATTTATGATACGCCTCACTACAGGTGGTTAAATACAAGCGATATCGTGAAGCATCGCGCGTTAATGTATAAAAGTTGCAATCTCTAGAAGAAAAATATTACTTTACGTTTTTACCCCTCAGGGGACGCCTAAGTCATACAGTGGAATACAATAGGCTGATAAGGATGGTGATGATGACGCTTTTACACAAACCGCATAGTATTCCGTTTATTAAATCAAACAACATGTTATTTAACGCATAGAACTGTACTTAACATGTTTGATAGTACTTAGGATAGTATTGAACGTGTAAGTTACTTGTTGAAACTGTCATTGTGGAAACAAATATTATTTTTTATTTATTGTCATTCCATGGCTATACTTGTAAGGATTTATTTAATATCCCTTCAATACCATATACGAATAGACAAAATCATTGAGGTCGTTCAAACACTCTTTCGGTATTTTACAAGATATTGTCCTGTTATTAACCCCAGTGCAAATTATCTCGTATAACTGACCGCTAAACGCCAGCGATACGGGAAGTGGCTTGTGTCTCCCGACCCTTGTAGGTGTGGTATTGACAAAAGTCCTTCAGATGAAATATTAAATAACGAAAAGGAAACAGCCTCTTTCAAGTAGGTATTACGCTTCTTAGCATATTATTGTGTGTGACAGTCCCCTTTTTTCCCTCCATATAATTCCTTTGTTGCCCGGCCGATTTTGCGTATTATTTTAACGTTAAATTAAGGATCACATGTTTGCGTGACAATGCTAAGGTGGCGAAATGTTTCTGGTCGAGTTTTTGAAGTCCTTGTAAGATCGTTATACGATAATATACATGTAAACTAGATAATTAAGAAACGCGCGTAATTAGTCAAATAGGAAGCGGGTTCAATCCTTTTCAAAAATTCATAAGTTTGTTTCTTATACGTACAATTCTCATTTAGAGACGTTATAACATAATATATGTGAGACTAGCAGTAGATGACACTTCAAGTAACAAGAATAAACAGAGTAAGGCTACTCCCACGGGCACAATCCCGACTAACGAGTGATATAATCTGCAAAAGGCTTCGCTAAAATTTCTTGTTAACGATAAAGTAATCGTCACTTTAGGAGATTAATTAACGGCGATTAATTAAGCCTCCGGATTCGATGCGTCAGAATAATATCGAATAATCATCGGCCATTTATAAATCAAGTACTCGATTGCTATTAACTCTGTTTCGATCAGGCCGTCCATCTTTCTTTCCACTTCTATTTCCGTGCGCTTCTTCGAGGACACGCCACGACTATTGTGTGTGGTACAAGGAATGAATTTGCTATGATGTCCTTAATGTTTCCACTACATGAGAAGTATCAGATGTCTTAAATATTTCTAACGTATAAAGTATGGATACCCGTTTGTGTGTAAGGTGAAAAACTTTGGGTTTAACCCGTGCAATTCACAGTGAAAACCACATATCCAGACTCGTAGTCACTATTAGAAAATCTAATTAGAAACATTTAGTAGTGCCCGAGGCGGGAATTAATCTCAGGACCTCAAAATCGTCATATGCACTTGTAACCAATATGACCAACGAGGCCGTCGAATTAAAATAAAAAAATACCATCTCAAATATTGTTAAGCTTGGTGCAAAGTACATCTCTCCATGAAGTTGTTTAAACCCAACGTTGTCGCGATAATACACTTCACGCTTATGACTTGTCCAACGCGAGGTTGTGATCAAGAAGTTTAAAATCCTTTTGTGGAAACATCAATCTTGCTTTACATTCCGTTAGGGTACACTTTCCGTCCCACGTACTATCCATTCAGACAATGATAAGTGATTTGTTGTACCAGAATAATTTGGTAAAGGGTATATCATCAATTTTGTACCGCGATAGTGAAATTAAGTTTATTGCGGTACCCCGATAAGGCACTAAAATGATTAATGTGCCCGTTCCCACACCTGTTCTACTCGTGGCTTGAGGGTATTATTGTAAAAAAACACTTAATAAAACACAAAATAGGACGTTCAAGTCATAATTAGGAAGCGTGACAGAGAATCAATATTGGTTGGAACAAGATATTATAAGTTTTTATTTATATTCTAAGTTTTCGAAGCAGGAATGTTTTAAACGTAACAACACGCCTGTTATGCCCGAAGATGTGGGCAGAGGAGTAAGAGGAGTAAAACTTTCACGTTTTACCACTTACATTTACGTCCCACTATGGAATGGGAGGTAAGCCTATTGCCATACACCGGGCACAAACTCAGAGTCCGTGCCACTACCAGAAAATCTAAATTAGAAAAATTCAGTAGTGCCTGACCCGGGACCCTGAACCCAGAACCTCCCGATCAACAGTCGCGCTTGTAACCAACACGACCAACGAGGCAGTCTAGGTAGGTAGGTAGTCGAGGTGGGAACATTTTAATGATTCCTGTGTTCTTCGAAATTGAATAATATACCTAATTGAAAATATATAAATAAAAATGTATAATTGAAATGCACCATAAATAAAATTGTTAATCATACATTTTATAATTGAAATATATTCTGCAATAAACAATCGTCAGGACATAAACATAGCAGTACGGAATTCCGTGCATAATTTCGATATAGCGTGCAATATGAAGCTTCATGATCGCGGCAATTATTGAGAAACACTCGCACCCACGCTTGACCGGCTTCGGAATAACGTTGTTGTGAGCTAAGTACGATATTATGTTTATTTATCAGATTTACATATAATTAGTTAATTGTATATCAAAGTACATACCTATTAAAGGGTTTTTCTAGCTTGAAATTTCTAGTAGTAGCGGGAAGTCTGAATTCGTACTAGGTGTATGGCAATAAACTCACTCAATATTCCATAGTAAAACATATATGTATGTATTTAACTGGTGGACTATGGTACTGCACTATGCGAAATATGCCACCTGCCCCTTCATTCTATTGGTACAGTACAGTATAAGGGCTTGAACTGTCACTTGTGACAGTAATGAACTATATCCGAGTAAAAGTGGTCGTTTCATCATTAGCGATACACTACAATTATACTTGTAACGTTTTAACATTTTTTATTTTCTCTATTACACTTAAATTTAGAAACAATATTCCGGCTCTATTTGGCTATAATGCAAACATATTTGTTTTCAAACTAATCAAACCGCTTGATACTCAGATGCTTATACTTACTATACGAGTATGTTGCACTAAGAAATATAGACATTATTAAAGCGAACTTAATGCAATTGTCAACTTTGTCTTCTATTTGAAGATACAAAACGCATAATGCTACGTGAAAATGGCATTTTAATTTACATTCATTGCGTTCTCTCCGCAGTGGTAGAAACGAAAATATTACACTGAACGCAAGACGTGACAATGATCAAAGGCGTAGTATGTAATTTAGTTACTGCACAATGTTACTGTTTTGCTAGTATTCCGTTGTTATTAACATTTGGAAGACTCGTTGTCGATGTAATTACTGCCAAGGTTCGTATTAGTACGCCATTTTTAATGTCTTGACGCGACAACTTATAATCATTCTTTAAGTACAGGAGAAACACGTTTACCAACCGTAAGTTTGTGGGTTAGAGTTTTCTAGTACGAAAAAAGGCTGCTTCTTAGATTATATTTAAAAACATCGTATATTCATTCTGTAGTAAAGATATATTATTATAGCGTTACATCTATTGCTGCCGCTATACACTAAACACATTAAGCTACTATGATAAGGTTACACAAATATTTATCTATTTAAATTTATTCCCAGTTGCAATAACATATTTACCACCGACCTCATATAAAGCTTTTGTCTCTTCTAAAGTTAAATACACATAGACATTTAAGGTAGCAAAAATAATTAAACAACAAATAATCCGAGTGTCCCAGTATAGTCATATCAACACAGCAACAGTACAACGGATATTGAATATATTGAAATGTAATAAAGAAAAAAGTTTTTTAAAAAGTACCTGGCACCTGGCCAACTACATAGTAACTGGTAATAAAAATATTTTTGTCATAACTAAGCTATGTATTATTTAATAAATCTCTAAAAAGAATCCATGTCGTATTTTGTAGTCTCGTTAATGTATCATAATTCAATACGCAGTGGCAAAGCAATATTTTAATTCTTGTTTATTCAGTTAGGCTCCAACTGAACGTGTTTATTTATATACAAAACAAAACGAAAACCCTCCCGTCTTCCGAGCAAAGTACCGCGTAATAATTCAATAGTATCAAAAATTTTCTGTACAAACGAAATACAAGTTTAAGACGCGCCGTGAAAGAACACATTTTCGTCTGACGGGACTCCATCTCATCACTTTCTAGAAAAGGCTTTGTATGCGGCTCTTTCGCTAAGTACATTATGCAAATGTAATATTGTAGGCAGGACGGCCGTTACTAGAGTGTAGTAGATAACCTCACCCATATTATAACGACAGTGAGTAGCCACAGACGTGTCGCAGTCTTCAAAGCGCAATATGTTTAATGAATGAGATTTAATTATGAAAAACGCATTGTGCGTAGAAAAGTAAAATTTAAGTAAATAAAACATTGAACTTTGAGAAATCAAGCCATCATACATCCATTTTTGGTATCATCGGTATGACCATTCTTTTAACATACGCCTGCTGTTTATAAATTGTTATTGATAGTGTGCTTATTATCAGAATTCTGCTAGATCCAAGGACGTTGTTTGATCCAAGGATGTTATAAGTAAATGTCCTATGTCAATAGTCAACTGTATCCCGCAGAACTTTCCGTGAAGCCTCCATCATTTATGTCAAACTCATTATTCGGGCACAAATTAAAATAAATAACATGAATTTGTTTAACACAAATTTAATATAACACAAATTTCGTTTTCGATTATTCAGATTTTCCAGCATTCTGAGTTTACTTTTATCGTGCAAAAATTGTTCTACTAAAATATAAGAGCCCACACCAGGCAGACTAAGTTTCTATACTTCAAACAGTCTTTTTAATATACCAAAAGTTTACAAGAGTACGAAGCGGCGAAGGAGCTTTAATCTCGGTGACGAGAACGCCGAAAGTCCTTTTAAATTGAAAAAAGCATAATATATGTAGTATCAATTGCAATCTTCGTATAGTGACATTGAAAAAGGCGTAAAGTTTTGAAAATGCGACGAAAATTATGAATTTGACTCTCGCATATCAATAACAACAAACGTTATAAACATAATTGTGATCCTTGTTGTTCTTTTGTTCTTCAAATTGTCTGTGACTTTTGTTGTTCAAATTGTTTATCATTTGAAAGTAAGGTCGAGTTCTCTTTCACGTTACAAAATTACCAAAAATACCAATGTTATACAAAAGTCAAGAGGTCGAATTTTAAAAAGTGATATTCAAATCCAATCTAAAATAGTTGAGAACTTTCAATTTAAGGGGCCGCACGGCTTGCACATTACGGCTTAACATGAAGTACCGTTCAATATTACTCTGGACTTTTATAAAAATTATCTTCTATGATGGTGACAGACATCAGTCACCGAAAACAAAAACACTTTTTTGATGACAAACTTAATTCTTTAGTATGTATCAACATTCAGCGGTGACACGCTATCAGTTCCAATGATTGTTATAATTAAATTTAATTTACTGCCTGACGGTTGACGGTCTCGTTGGTCATATTGGCTGCAAGCGCAATTGCTAGTCGAGCGGCCCTGGGTTCAAATTCCGGATCAGGCATTATTGGATTTGTCTAACAAAGATTTTCTAATAGTGGCTCGGAATCTGGATATATGCCTGGTATATGGCCATTGACTCACCACTTACATTATAGTGGGATGTAAACGTAATTGATGAAACGTGGTAATGTACCACACTCCTTTGCCGACCTCCTCGAGGATTACAGGGGTGATGCCATGTTAAATCTTATTTAAATTTTTGTTTGCCGTAGTCCGCACTTACCTAGCGCGTTAAGCCATTATCTTCGCCGTTCTCATTCGAAGAGAAGACCTGTATCCAACACTGAAACATGTTACATAATGACGATATTCGTATCTGACCGAGAGTTCAAAGTTTGATCAGTGCTGAAATTAAAAGATAGTCTCCGTCAATGTACCCTAAGAAGCGATCACACTTCAAATCCTTCTAAATGAAAACTAGAGGTGGCACGTATCAAACGCGAATTTTTGCACAAAATACTCGCTAAAACTGAGGCACGAATGAAAATTGCTATTGTAAACAATAAAAAAAGCCTTATTGCCAACAATAAAAATGCTTATAAACGTTAATAATTGAATTCAGCAAAAAAGTTTTCAACCAATGTAAATAAAAGTGTTAAAAGTAATTTACATAGTTTATGAAGTAAATTGGTGAAGCAGAATGTAATATTATGTTCTTTATTTGGGTAAATGCTCTTTTAGGACAATTAACATAATTCTCTAATTATAACCCGTTTATAAAATTTCCAGAAAGTTTGGTCTCTATTGAAACACTTACTACTATAGCAGTTCTGTTCCTAAAACATATGAATTTCCTCTCGCTTTGACCAATTACAAGAGAAATATGTAAAATACAGGGAAAATAAAAAGACGTCAATACGAGTATAATGAAAATGTGACCTAAAAATTAAGGACCTTTCCTTCTCACTGACATATATTGTAACATATTATATCAAATAGAAGTTCTCCTTAAATTGATTATGTTAGGTCCGAACGAAAACAATGTGAAAATTTATTGGGTGTCTGAGAGTTTAAGGTTAACTTTCACTTAAGGCTGAGGAAGGAAAACGTTTACAGATCGGTTTGTAAATAAAAAGGCTGTAGTAAAACTGTGGCAACATTACAAGCAATTACTAGTAACATAATCGATCATGATCATATATTATAAACTGGCTCCAAATTCAAATGTTTTTAGGTATTCAAACATAATTAAATTATTATTGTTCAATGAAATATTGATTGTATTAAGTTTAAAATTATAGTAACAATTTACGTAAGATAAAATATGTAACAAAAATATCAGTATTTACATTATTTGACGAAATTGGTTATCATTAACCGCTATCAAGCAACGCCAGCTTTAGTCACTTCTTACGACACTCGGACATACCACCATAGAGTCGGGGGATGCATTCTTTCTCCGCCTATTTACCTATTTACGTCCACTGCTGGACATAGACCTCTCCAATATTACGCCACTGCGCTCGATCTTCAGCTCTTTGCATCCAACCGTTGCCGGCCACTCCACCTAGCCGAAGGGCGTCCTGCGCTATGTTTGCCAAGGTGTGATCTCCACTCCGGAATACGTCTACTCCAGCGGTTATCGATCCTACGACAGATGTGATAGATATGTACCTCTAATGGATTTCAGTTACTAAAAAATATTAAAAATCAACTAGATACAAATGTTGTCAAGAATTTTGTGTCAACGCAATGTATAAGAAAGATTTGTATTGTGCTCATGTGTAATGTAAAGTTTATGCATTAACCGAAGAAAGGTAAGTATAACTATTTTGGATAAATAAGTGCATCGCTATACGGGGTACATTCACCATCATGACTATTGACGACATAAGGCAATCACTCACCAGTATACAATCTACATTAAAATACACAATATTTTCCACAACTGGAATTCATCACAATTTTCATTATTTAATTAACTCCTTTCTGAAGCAACAGTTAATACGATAATGGAAACAAACAGCCAAGACAATTCCAAAGGAGCAGAAAGTTAGATGTATCTGTCCCGGTTGTTTTCTTTTGATCTACCGTCTGCATCCAGTAGGGTTGTCTCAAATGAGAAACTGTTTTCAGTTTTAATATTCTCCAACATTTTACGAATATTTTGACTGTCTTCTTGTCCGAGTGGTCGCAACTGGCGATCGAGAGGTCCTGGATTCAAATTCCGGGACGGGTACTATTGGATTTTTCTAACTAGTATTTCTTACATGACTCACAGGCCTTATAAGTTTACAGGACTTCTGGCGACATAACGCAACCACTCATAAGTATATTATAATCTACCTTCAAATACACAACATTTTCGTTAGGCTTTACCTAATTAAGTAGAACGATCGGCGAGACTATAAATAAGACACACATATCACAGGAAAAACAGTGTTGACAACCCTACAAAATGCTGGTTTCATCTGGATAAGTTTTAATACTTATCTCCCGGCAATTGTTCAGTAAGTCTTTTTAAATTAAGAATTGTAATACAATGATAGAACTGGCTTGCGACATGTGATATCCAAACGATATATAGGTAAGTATGAAGGAAAACTGGTGGGGAAATAATGAATATACCGAACACTGCAATACACGATGTCAATCTAAATATTACATAGGGTCTATAAAGGCTTTATTAATGGTACTATAGATGTCATTATGACCAAAAATAATCCAAAATATTGATAAGGAACTTCACGCCTGTAATCCCCGAAGAGGTAGGCAGAGGAATGCAGAACCACTCCCAGGTTTCACCAGTTACTTTTACGTCCCATTATGGAATAGGTGGTGAGCCTATCGCCATGCATCGGGCACATATCCAGAC
>DWTO01000473.1:0-21105 GCA_018244755.1 Jemadia pseudognetus | reverse complement strand
GGGAATCGAACCCGGGACCTCCCGATCGTCAGTCGCACTTGCAACCAACACGACCAACGAGGCAGTCACATAGCAGCACATAGTTATACAAAAATGAACAAAATTGTGATTCGATGCAGTTTTTATAGAGGTGTGCTGCAGTATGCATTTGCAGCGATTACAGAATTGTCGCAAATGTTGAGGGAGGCATGAAATATGATAATTGATCATTTGAGTTTAAGTACTTCTACCTTCTCTACCACTGGTTCCCAATTAGTGGTCCGTGAACCACCAATGGTTTGCAGAAGCCAAAATATGGTCCGCGAATGATTTTAAATTTAGCGGGCGGTAAGCCGTTGATCGCCTTGCAGTGAGTGAGAAGAAATTACATTAATACAAAATTACATAAGTGTATCCTAAAATTATAATTTTTGACCACGAAACGGTTGGGAGCTCCTGGTTTACACACTATGTATTAATATTTGGTACAGATTGTAGAGGTTGGGCCAGCTGCTTATACAGTATTTTTTTCCCAATAAGTACATTTTTTTCTCCATTTACATTTCGCTCGAATAAGTATCATTCCTATCCTAGTGACCAGCAATTTCTACGTTCCAGAATTTCGTACGATTGAACGGAGAGTACCCGAACGGAAAATGAATGTTGATGACTACTTTTAATTTTTAAAATAATTAAAATTGTTTACATTATCATTTCTTAATTACCTAAATTATAAGTTTCAATTATTTCTCGAATGTTAATAAAATTAATTAATATTTGATTATTTAATTAAAATACCTATTTAATTTTTATTTACAGACTAAAAAATGACATAAATTAGAAATAAATCAATTAATAAAAAATGTGAGAAAATAACACCGGCACACAAATAAAAATAAGTAGAATGTGCATTTGACCGGATCTACCTACGGGTACGTATTTTGTTCCGCTGAATCCGAATTCGAGGTCAGTTTGACCCCTACACCCTGAAATGCGTACCAAAATACGTACCCGTAGGTAGATCCGGTCAAATGCACATTCTATTTAATTTTTTTTGTGTGCCGGTGTAATAAAATAATTTTTTTTTTTTAAAAACTATAAAATTATAAAAAAAGAAAACAAAAGAAAGCTTTATTAACTCTTATGTACCTACTAATAATATACCCAGCGAAGCGGGCGGGGAACGGCTAGTAACTTTAGTAATAAATGCAATTATTTTCGTCACTGACGCCACGAGACGATATACGCAAAGTGGCCGGCAGCGGTTGGACGCGAAGAGCTGAAGATCCAGCTCAGTGGATGGAATAGATTGAAAAGGCCTATGTCCAGCCGTGGACGGGAATAGGCTGATGATTATCTTTTTCATCTTAATCGTTCATTCTTGTCAGAGTGGTTGTGGTTGGTGTGTTAGTGTGATAGAATGCAATTATGTAGGTACCTACTCTTTAATTAATCACAAAATTTCTGTAGTCAAATAATTATAAGTTTATTAAAAAAAAACAAGCAATTAGCATTTAATATTACTTTAAATATATGCTGCAAAAACATTATTATCAATTTCCTTGTAAATATAATATAAATATTAGCTGACGATATCGCTATGCTAGACGAGTCGAGTTGAGTACGAGCGGAGCCGAAATTCGTGTAGTATGGACCGGCTTACGAGCCTTGAACGAGCGTGCTTCGAGCATTTGGCTCGTGCTCGACCGTGCTCGATCCGTTGTCGGTTTTTTGACGAACACAAAGGGATTTTCGTAACGCTCGAGGAGAGTGATTGTTGTAGGCTCGTTGCACGTCCACACTTGACACTGCGAGCGAGCGGCTCTGCTTGCGCTCCGCTCGTGCTCGACTCGTCTAGCATATACGCAGCTTTAAATCTTAGACCTAGGTTTATGTCCATACTACAAAGTGACAAGATCACTGTTAATATCTATTAAAAAAATCAGCCACTTGTATCACCGTCGTCATTGGAAAAACAATGTTTCTTTCATTTATTTACATATATTTGCAGCAATACCTTTTATGTTCATTATTATCGATTACTGGATACTTGTAGAATAAAAAAGTGATTGCGCAGGTAACTAAAACTATGAAGCTCTTTATCACCATTCACATTTTATTCATAAAAACATTATAATTATAGAAATAGAAAAAAAAACCTATTACGTTAAGTGTTAGAAATTAATTACCCATTGTTTTAACTTCAATAAGATTCCGTTTTATTGTTTGAAATTTATTTAAAAACGTAATACCCGGAGGAGTTTGCTCATAATCCCATGTTAGACATACAGGATGTAGATTAGCTTCTCGCATCCGCCTTTGCTGCTTCCAATGCCTATTGGGACTAGGGCAGTGTTTCCGAACCTTTTTTATGCTATGCCCCACCATAACCTTTCTAAAAATTTTATGCCCCCTTATGTAACATTTTTAACATTAATAAATTCATTTGTTCGCTTACGAAACATAAATGACAGGATCTAGGAATAAATCACTATTAAATTGTATACAAAACACAATAAGTAAAACTTCAAAAGATATAATGAAAACCTGGAATAAAATTCCAACTGATTTTAATACATATTTTTCTATAGTAATTTATTATAGGTATTTAAGAATTTGCTTAGCAATTATTTAAGAATTTGCTTTTTTGTTAAATTTGGCACAGATATGTAACATTACATTTAAATGGCCCAGAGCGAACGGGTTAAAGTCGTGTCAAATCTATTTTCGAATTGCCCCCCTTAACTATTAAATTGCCCCCCTGTGGGGCGTGGGCCCCATGTTGGGAAACACTGGACTAGGGCATTTAGCTGTGCCTAGGCAGACCACGCACGCATACCACGATCAGATAGCGCCAGGTTTAGTCGCCCTGACATCTTGTATCCCGGCACGGGTTTGAGGATTGAATTCTTACTCCGCCCCGGCGCGGAAGATTAATACATACATACAATATATCCTCACACCAGGTCCCTTACACATTGATTAAAATAATGTTATGTATTAGTCAAATAACAAATGTCGAAACTAAATCGTTAACTTTTTTCCCGTTCTTTTGTAGTTTTTGATAATTTAGCAATACAAAAATTGGTATTAGCGCCCCGTCCTCGAGAACAGAAAAATGTGTCGGTCTCTAATTATAATATTATCTGTTACACTTCATAGACTTGAAAAACAGATAAAATAAAATAGACACTGATTAATTTGCGTTGCTTCCTTTTCATACGCATTCCCGAAGCCAGTTGTTGTGTTAAGGCTGTATTATCTAAAAATTTTACACAATGTTCTGTATGGCTTACATTATAATATGTGTTAGTACTGTCTGACCAGACAAACGTTCGCCGTGTGTTTAACAATCGTTATTCTAGTGTTAATGGTGTTATCATGTCGGTGGCTTTCGCGCCGCGAGGCAATCGGCCCCCATTGAGCCCTGCACAAATTCAAAAGATGCTAGACGAGAATGCCCATTTGATTCAAACCATCCAAGAATACCAATCGAAAGGTCAATTGATAGAATGCCACCAGTATCAGCAAGTCTTACACAGAAATTTGGTATATTTGGCTTCAGTGGCAGATGCCAGTCAAAATATACAATCACTCTTACCGGTAAATGAAAATCAGACTTAAGTTTATTAATATGTTAAGAATGAAAAATTAATGTTAATCAAAAATTAAGTATGTTATTTAACGTGAGCTATAAAAAATACATATGTTTATGTGACATTGGTAGCCTATTTTATAAATTGTTTCATATAGTCTAATACTGAATATTATAGAAAACGTCTTTTTATAGCAGCTTAAATACACTTAATCACCTATATTTCCTTTGTTCTGTTACCATTAAGGATAATCCTCTTATTTGTCTGTAGATATGCTTGATTTTGTGTTTCATCTACTAGAGGGTTTTTAGTCATTTTATACTAGACAATAAGTTGTAGATGTTAATTAACAATAAGAACTAAAGCGATGTTAGTGTTTTGTGAGCACAATATATAATTTCCATCTCGAGTTTAACTTTAGTTTCTTGTCTTTTTCATTATCTGCAATTTGGATTCCTCAGAGATGTATTGATTATTTCATATTTATTTCAATAACTATCTATGACAGTTTAATATTGTGTTTCCTACACTTTCTAAAAGGGATGTGTTTATTTATTGTTTTTTTTTAACTTCAGCCTCCACATCAATTAGCTGCTGGAAGTGTGCAACCTCAAGGACCACTTAATCCACCATCCAGTGTTGCAGAAGTGCCTGGATCGCCACAACAACAGTACCGTCCTCCATCTGGGGTCTCCTCTACCCCAACAAGGCCAACACAGTCTTATGGTCAGCGACCATATGGTCAAAATCAGTATCAAGGGCAATACCAAGGTGCTCCCAGTGTTTATTCTCCACAAGGTGGTTATGGGCCACCAAGTCAAGGATATGGGCCACCTAATCCACCCCAGCAGCCACAAGGATATGCTCCTAATTCTAACTATGGCCCTCCTATTACTACAGCACCCAATAATTATCCACCATCTACACATCCAGGGCCCGGGTACCCACCCTCTTCTGCTCAACAGCCTTATGCCCCGCCTCCTGGTAGCCCTGCCTCTGCAGGTTCTCCATACCCTGTTCGTGGATCCAGTCAGCCACCATACACTGGTAATTCAGCCTATCCTCCTCCACAGTCAGGTGCCAACTATCCCAATGCCGGTGTGAGTACATACAATTCTACAACATCTCAGCCTCAAGCATATCAATCACAACCCTTCCCTAACACCACACCCACTTCTGCTTATAGTTCAACACCAATTTCACAGCCCAATAGATCTCCACAACCCCCACCGAGTGGCTATACATCTCAGAATCCCCCTAGTTCAGGATATGGGTCACCTTCGGCTCAATCACCTACTTATAATACTAGTGCTCATGGCAATAATGGTCCTCAAAGCACCCCTGCCTCTGGAGGGCCCAATCAGGGAGGACCAACTGGGCAGCAATATCCTCCTTCAGGACAGCCATCTCAATATCCACCGGCCACACAGCCACCTTATTCAAATCCATCCTCACAACCTGGTAGCCCTGCTCCATCTGTTTCAACAGCACCTCCTCCACAAACTTCATATTCTCAAAATCCTCAGGGCTACCCGCCAGCAGGTGGAGCATACCCTCCTCATGCATATCAACAGAGCTATCCTCCAGCACAATATCCACCATCACCATACCCTTATGCGCGGGCACCAGCACCAGGTGCCCCCCCACCTGGAGCCCCACAACCCTACCCCGGTTACGGTTTCCAACCTCCAAACCAACAGTAAGGTTATTGCCTTCTCAATTAGGAATTCATCTCATTTGTAGACTTTTGTATAGTTATAATCTTATTTCGAAGATGAAGGTATATGATAAACTTGGGGCTTTGTGTATTTAAGAATGATTGAGCTAACCTTTAAGACAAACTTCAACAATAGAAACTTACCAAAAATTTCCATAATGAGGTATGAATTCTGTTTTGAAGTTGTCTTATTTTTTCAAATGTTATATAACCTATTAGTGATGTAATGAACATTCGCATTTGCGAATATTCGCAAATTTTTGAGTATTCACAAAATTTCTATGAATATTTTGTGAATATGAATATAAGATTTTTTTAATAAGCTCAATATCTTTTTTCAAATCTTTTCTTGTAATAAAATCAGAAGCATTCCTTATGTTTTTAATACGAAAAAGTCTGCATTCCTCTGCCTACCTCTTCGGAGATTACAGGCGTGAAGTTACGTTTTTTTTTACATTAAAGTCATGATGATTACTTGATAAGTCATCACTTTATCATTTGATATAATTTATTGATATACTTTACTTGGGCAATGAAACTGAACAATTCAATTTTCATTAGAGCTTATAACACAAAAATATTTATAATGCAATGTAAACAAACAAAAACAAATTCTTCCATTTTCGACATGGACATTTTCGATAAAAACTGAATATTCACATTCACGGATGTCAACAGTAGATATTCACATTAGCGAATGTTCAAAAATTGACATTCTTTACATCACTATAACCTCTCACCATAGAAAATATTAACTTCTATAACTTAGCTCAGATTACTTTTAAGTAATCCTAATATACTCATACATGTAAAATAATATTCACACTAGGAAAGTGCAAGATGTCAGAATTTTGCTTGATTATGTAATTTAAGGTTATATTATGCTGTATATATGCATAAGACAAATTCATTTTGATGTTTTATAATAGATATTACATTAAACAAGATTCTTTATAAACTATCATCATGTATTGTTTATATTGTAATGTAACATAGTAGTTACAGATATTGGAACGATCATACAATCCTGTAGTCAATCAAAAGATTCTGACAAATATCCAGTTTTGTCCATTAATTTGACAATCATGATATAAGCCCTAGTATTGTGGGTTGGTAGAGTGAAGAAATTGATCTCTTCTAATAAATAAATGACTACTAATCGTTGAGAATATAATGTTGAGTGCCTTGGCATTCATGACCTGTGATATGATACTGCTATTTTGGTCTGAATGCCTCTCTGAATACTATAAGTATTACTCATTAGTGGGTGACTTTAGGCAAATGAGTACCATTATTTAAATACTGTACCACAGACCCAGATCTCGAAAGCCTTGTACTTCTTCATCCCATGTACTCTGAAGTAAGTTTTATGGTAAATCCTTCAAAGGTTCTACAATGTTATTTCCAAATATTTAAAAATCAAGGAGTGATTTTTTTCTCAGTCCTTCATACTGGTAGTTTTAAAGAATCGAATATGTTTTAATCTGGATTTCAACATAGAATTATATAGTTGTTTTTTTATAACATTGACAAATGTATATAATAAAAAATGATGAGAAATATGGATTTTAATTATTTCATTAAAAAATTGAATCAGGTATAATATTTTATAAGTCTGTATAGGATGTAGTTTTATTTACTTTAAAACAATATGAATGTGTGTGAAAATTAAGATAATAAATGAAAATGAAATGTATTGTAGCTGGTTTTTCTTAATACTTTATATAATATTACTCTATTATTGTTGTCATAAAATAATAAATTATCTAGAACTGCAGTTAGAAACTGTAGTAGCATTATGGCTGTAATCTCTGAAGAGATAGGCAGAATGTTGTGATACTTGTGATCAATTAACATGTCTCTCAACAGCTTGTCACATTGTGGAATAGTTAGTGAGTCTATTGTCATATACTGGGCACAAGAGACCGTTAAGTAACTTCTTTATTAATAATTTGAAAGCCACATAGCATGTAAATAAGTAATTATTCCAAATGCCTAGTATCTATTTTACAAGTACTTATGACTGATCTGATTTGGTTCTTTTTTGTCAACTATATGTAGATGCTTTGATGAGGTTACTGGTAAATGGGAGATAGTGATCTGATACAGATTGTGCTTGGTCTGTATCAAATTGTTGTTTATCAATTTGCTCATTTCCTAGGAATTCTTGAATACATAAAAATTCTTGAAATTAATATTCTTGAATATAAAAAGAATAAAACTGAATAAGATATTACTGTTTTTAAGATTTCTGTCCAATCTTTGAATGAATTTGCAACAAGATTCAACGAGAGTAAAGAAGGGGAAACTGTCTCAAATCTTGTAATCACCTTATGAAGTTGTAGCATCGGCAGAATGGACTGATGTGGCTGCTAAGTTGTTCAGTCTTCCAAAACCTCGACTTAAAGTGGATATAAATGACTTTCATAAATATATTTTTTTGCAAATGTATAAAACTGCATTCAATGAAGAATTTTAGGATAAACATGTTTCAAAAAACTATATAACTAGTAAGAAACTATCTTTCAATATGGCAACTATATTTGTCTCAGTATACATATGCAAATCTTTCTCAAAAATGATTTTTTTTGAGGAACAAGTACAGGTCGTAGTTAATGAAATCTCACCTTGGAAACTCTGGTCACATTAGCTCTTCCTCTCGTGAAGCAAAATATAAAAAACTTTCAAGATGGTCTATAATTTTTTGCATTCATTTTACATATTATGCTATAGATGGATTCAGGTGCCGACACTCATCTATCTAGATCAAATAAATGAAGTGCGTCTGTGAATAAATCCTGTTGTATGAACAGCGTGATGATTGTCGAAGCGCGGCAAGTATGTAAAGATAGAGATATTAGGAATTCTTTGCTCTCTGTCTACCTTGTGATGAATCTGGCGTGAAGATATGTATGTATGTGTATATAATAAGTTTATTTGATAGCAATATAAAAATATGTGTTTAGTCATTATTATCAGTTCTTTTCTGGACTTTGATAACTTTTTTGAAACAATATCCGACCCCACTGAAAAACACTTGCCAAGCTCTGGTCTAGAATGTCTATATGTTCAGGTGACCAGATATGAAAATAAACATTTGTCAGTTTATTACATTTGTATTTACTTATTAAATAATGTTCATTGATTTAATACCTACTTATAATAGATTTATATCACTGCCGCTGAGAATTTAGTAGACTACGCTTCTTCATATGATATGGTGGGTTCTTCGAAAATATGTATAGATTCGTCATAATATTCCAGTGGCAGATCGTCAGCAGGGGGTTGGGTCGGAAAAGGTGGTGGAGTTTTCAATTTCTTCAATGGCAATATGGTGTCATATAAGTAGCACATGGCACCTGTTTCACCAGGTGTCGCTACACCTAACATCCAGAGAACATTGTGTTTTGTGTTAATACGGAGAATTTTTACACCCCTTAATGTTCTCCACCTGAAAAAACATATTTTTATAACCATGATCAATGTCTAATGTTGTGGGTATATGAGTGCTTTCAGAAATACTTATAGCTTTCAAATCTCCAGTAGTGTCATATATGCCTGGTGGTACCAATAATTGGTTAAAATGAGTATTACATTCAGAGGAATTTTTCCCCAAAGGAGTAGGCAGAGGTCTACTCCTTCGAGGAAATACATATATGGGCATTTTTCAAATTTTCTCTCACAATATATTGATTTTTGTTTATATTTCAAATAATTTGGGCACCTGTACCAGACAATACCAGTGCTCCATCACACCCATTTTTGTGTTGAAACTGTTGTTGTTGCAACAATTTGCATTTCAGTTTTAAGCTAAAAAAAACTATGCAGATAATTTTGTGCATATTCTAATAGCAATATCTGTACATAAATGTACAAACCTATTGCCCATGTGCCCAGGCATTTTTGTTCCAGGCCAAACACGTGCTTTTTCGCCGCCAGCTCCAATATTGCCTGGTCTTCTATGAGTTTTGGTGACTCCATGAGATGCTGGCATACCTTTGAAACCCCACCTTTTCATAACTCCCTGGAAACCTCGGTCAATTCTATAAAAATACATAACTTTGTTACGTTGTTGATGAATAACATTTAGTGCTACCACCTCAGCCCATATTTTTGCATGAAGGCAGTTCTCACATCTATTGTACATTCTATTTGACAATTGCAGTGTTCACCAAAAGCCAAGTTTGTTGGTTTTAATTTCAAAAATTGTACTATCTTAACTATGTATATCTATTCAGCCAAGAATAAGGTATTTGCCAATTATGAATAGTTAAAATTCTATACTACACACAATGTTTAAGTACACTCCAGATATGTACAAACATGTACTACAGACTTCAATTCATGTATTGAAGTTTGTTGATAGACCAGTGACCAACAGTAGAACATCAAGTGTTGTAATAAATTACTTACGTTTTGGCTCGTACATCTACATAATCTCCAACTCTGAAGTGAGTTGCCAACAGTGGTGTGCCTGTGGGTAAAGCAGCTTGTGGAGACACTATGAACCTACATAAGAACTTCTTAGGTAACATCCCAACACTGGAGAAGAGACCGCAGTAGTCTTTGGTAACAGTGGTGGGGTCCACTGTTTCTGATCCAACCAACAGACACCCAGATGTTTGTTTCTCCCGCCACTTCACACTTTTCGTTACCATCGGGTGGAACTCTTCAGGAGGGATGTATTTAATTACATGGTTATCAACAACCTGAAATGTGAATGAGGCTTTAAAAATTATTCTATTGATTTTCAATAAATGAAATTGATATATTGTTCTTAACATCATTACTATTAATAACATTGATATAAATTCTTGTAAGCCCAAAGACTTGTGTTGTTAAGTGTCATGCTGCTCTTTGAGGAAGGCTTTTGTCCAGCAGTATACTGAAATAGGCTTGTGATGATTAAATAAATAAATAATGTCATTATCCCAATATAGGACACTTATAATTAAAAGTGTGCCCGATGCATGGCGATAGGTTCACCACCTATTCCATAATGGGACGTAAACGTAACTGGTGACATGTGGGAGTGTTCTGCATTCCTCTGCCTACCTCTTCGGGGATTACAGGTGTGAAGTTAGGTTTTTTTTATAATTAAAAGCTCTATTTCTGAAAATTTATCACTATAAATGCAATAAATTGTAACATAATGCCCGTAATCCCCATAGAGGTAGGCAGAGGAATGTAGAAAACTCCCACGTTTCACCAGTTACATTTACATCTCACTAAGGTATAGGTGGTGAGCCTATTACCTATCCTATTCAGACTCAGAGCCTAAAATCTAATATAGGTAAATTTAATAGTGCTCAACCCAGGAATTAAACCCAGGACCTCCCGATCGGTAGTCACACTTGCAACCAACATGACCAACAAGAAGTCAGTAAAATGTTTATTGATTTTTATAGATCACCATAATCATTGACCCCATTTATTGTTCCACTCTTCAGCATGAAAGTTTCCTCAGGATAAGAACAGTTATGAGTGACTGTTTGTTGATTGTATTAGTTGCAAGTGTGACTGCTGATCAGGAGGTACTGGGTTCAAAACCCAGGTTGGGCACTATATAACTTTTGAATATAGACTTTCTAGTAGTGTTTGAGAGTTTGGAATTGTGCCTGATGTATTGCAATAGGCTCATCATCTATTCCATAGTGGGATGTAAGTGTTGGTGATAAAACATGAGAGTGCATTATATTTCTTTGCCCACCTCTTTGAGGATTACAGTGTGATGTTAAAAAAAGTGTTAATAACATAGTTTTCTACATAGAAACTTTATTTTATAGACCAATTAAGTGACTTTGATTAAATTCCAAATGACTATTCATAAAAAGTTTCTTAGTATTATTTTCCATCTGTATGCAAACTGAAAACAGAATTTCGTAATGGAAGACCTCTTTTGGTTAAGAAGGATGAAGCTTTACCTGTACTAAAGTAGTTTGAACTTTCTTGCCATCCTTCGTCCATAAAGGATAATTTCCTATCTTGCGTGCAATAAGTCCGACTCGACGAATTCTTGGATTCCATGTTGTAGTTTTTTGCACATCAACATTGGATAGTGGGGATTCTAAAGCTGTTTGTAAAGTTAATTTATCTTGTTTTACTTCTTCAATAAAATCTTTATTTTCCTGCGATAACAAGTCTTCATTCAACTGTGAGAATTTTGTTTTATTAGTGTATAGTAGTTGTAGCACATTATATTACATTTTAGAAGTAATACATACAACTCTTTCCTTCGGCATATACCAATAAGGTGGGCGAAATCTAGGAGCTATATAATGTGTCTTTGTCCTTATTGAAATATGTTGAAGCCTGAAAATAAAATAGTGGTACGAAATTAATTAATAGAGGTTATAAAATATAATTATAACATGTAGGCCTACCTAATGTTGCTAAAAAGATCACATAATATCTTCATATTGGCAGAAGACATTGTAGAACAAAATAAAAGTGGTATGTTATTTCATATAAATGCAAAACACTTGAATTATAAAAAATATAAAAATGATTTAGTGACAGCTTTTCAAATTATTCAAGCTGTCAGTGTCAGTTAATAGTAATATTAATAATAACTTCGTTCGTATTTCGTATTAAAATTTGTTATTGGATGTCAAAATACCATCTACGTATTTAATATTTTCTTCCCTACTGTAAATAAGAACCATTTTGCATGCAAACTATTGCGATTGTAGACAAACACGTAGAAAAAGTTTATCACTCCCATCAGGGCTTTACTAACATATTATCTTTTTGATTTTAAGTTATATTTGGATGAAAAAGGTAACATTCTATTGCTATGGTAATTTCTAAAAAATAAACACCATTTGACATTTTCAGCATAATAATTAATTTTGATAGTGTCTAATTATGTTTACTTATAGGTGCACGAAATCAAGAAAATAAATATAAGTAACTTTTATTAAAGATGATATTTTTTCACCAAATAATATTGCTTCTACTGTATATTAGAATCGAAATAAGCTATGAACATGAAATAAAAATATCAGGCCCTGGTTTACAACCTAAAGAAATAGTAATGCCGGCAAGATATTTTTATATTAATTTGACTTCAATTGACGAACATACGTAAGTATACTTTAAGTTATTACTTATTAGCCTACCCTAACATGTATTATAAATGTCATACTTTATATTATATTCAGGTCTTTTTTATTTTTACCTCGACTGTTGAAATATGTTACTGTTTACCTGATTAACATGTAAAAAAATTATCATAGAAAGAAATTCTGTAAATAAAATGCTACTAGTCCTGGTCAATAGTAAAGAGATGTATTCATCCAATGTCAATTTTAATTCATATGAAAAAATGGCAGACTGATGATGCTGCATTTATGTACACCGGGAATAAAACAGGTTGAATGGACAGTTTATAGCCAAGCATCTATTAAAACAAGGGAAATCTTTCTCAGTTTTGGATGGCCAAGAGCTATTACACAATAGACAAAATCCATTCTTTGCAGGTATTCTAAAGATATAGGTGACAGGTTAGCTGTTGAAATCGCAGGTAGGGGAAAGAAAGGTATAGACTGCCGAATTTGGACCAATGTTCTTAATAGAAAGGATGGTACTTTCATAGTAAGGTACAAGTTGTATGAAACATGCCTCGACCTAGATATAAGTATATATTACAACAGCAAACATATTGAAGGTTCTCCTTTCATTTTTAAAGGTAATAAATATTCAATTTATCTCATTTTATTAAGTTTCACTATAAAATTGACAATGTAATTGTTTTGAAAATTCAATTCCAGGTCCTATTCAGGCGGATCAGTGTGTGTGCCCTCAATCTGATTTAAATTTATGGCTGAAGCAATATGGATGTTCCCAGTCATATGAACAAATTACCAGTGATCTTAAAATGTTTGAGAATGTTAATATGAAGGTGCACATTCAAGAAATTGTTAAGAAGTACCACAGGCCTGACAGTACCAGTTTTTGTCACTATGTCATCAAGAACAATGAAATATATAGAGATTGTTATGGCAAGCATATTGGGTTCAACATGTTTGCGGATAATATTCTGCTGTCGTTATGTAGAAAAGTCATGATGCCTGACATGGAGATAGTGATCAACTTGGGTGACTGGCCCTTAATTCACAGGAGTTCTAAGCCATTGGCGATGTTCTCATGGTGTGGCAGTGTGGAAACTCAGGATATAGTCATGCCAACATATGACATTACAGAATCGGTGTTGGAAAATATGGGCAGGTAACTGGCTACACATAAATAACCACAATTGTGAATGAAAAAAATTGCTTTTCTGCAGTTTACATCCATGACTGCCTCATTGGTCATGTTGATTGCAAGCTTGACCGCCAGTCAAGTGGTTCTCAGTTCAAATCCCAGGTCAGACACTATTGGACTTTCTAATTTAGATTTTCTAGTACTGGCTTGGAGTGTGTATGTGCCTAGTGGTATGACAATTCCATATTGGGATGTAAACATAACTGGTGAAATATGGGAGTGTACTACACCCCTGTGCCCACCTCTTCCGGGATTACAAGTGTTCTGTTACCTTACATTATGTGTACCTGTTTTACAATATAAATTTAATGTAAATATGTATGATTTTAGAGTAACATTGGATACACTGTCAGTGCAAGGAGGTGTTGAGCGTAAGTGGGCGGATCGGGAGCCGCGAGCTGTGTGGCGCGGAAGAGACTCGCGCATGGAAAGACTGAAACTCATTGATATCGCTCGCGCCAACCCGGATCTCATCAACGCTTCTCTCACCAACTTCTTCTTCTTTAAGGAAAGAGAGGCAGAGTATGGTCCAAAACAGCCGCACATGTCTTTCTTTAAGTTTTTTGATGTAAGTTTACAATTATTCAATGAATGAGTAGTAAGTACTCACCACCTATTCCATAGTGAGACATAAACATAACTGGTGAATTGTGGGAGTGTATTACATACATTCTTCTGCCTATCTCTTCTGGGATTACAGGTGTGATGTTGCAAGTAGTAAGTTGAAAATATAGTAATGCAGGGTTTTATGTAAATTGCAATTCCTAATAGTACATACATACATACATACATATCATCACACCGCCTAATAGTAGTTCAGAGTATATCTACAAGTTCAGCCCCTTTAGTGGGATGTATAATATAGCTGCTGAAACATAGGAGTAATACAATTCTCTGTCTATCTCTTTAGAGAAAATCAGATGTGATGTTATTTTAGTAGTTAAATTTTTATTGCAGTACAAATACCAAATCAATGTGGATGGAACAGTAGCTGCATATAGATTCCCCTACTTATTAGCAGGTGGTGGTGTGGTTTTGAAACAAGATTCACCCTACTACGAACACTTCTATAAACAATTAGAACCTTGGAAACATTATGTGCCCATTGCTAGAGACCTGTCCGATTTGAAAGATAGTGTCATATGGGCTCGTGAAAATGACGAGAAAGCTTATAAAATTGCCAAAAATGCACATCGATTTGCCGATGAGAATTTATTGCCCCAACACATAATATGCTATCATGCTGTATTGTTTTCAGTAAGTGTAAATTGATTGATAAATGATTTTGTTATTTGATATTTTGACTTGTTATACATATAATATTTTTTATGCAGGAATGGAGTAAGAGAATAATAAGTGAAGTGAATGTATATGAGAACATGACACACGTCCCACAACCATCATTTCCTTGTGACTGCGCTTTAAAGAGGAAGAAAGGTGGGATGGACCACGAAGAATTGTAGCCAATGCTCGCAGCCAGATTGAGGCAGATTTTTAACCTGTTGTATATATGAGTCAGATTAAATAGCACACTTTGCCTGTGTGTGGAAATTAGCTTTATTTAAAAAACCAAAATTGGTATGATTAAGTTATGGATAAGAACAAAAATCAAGTGTCCCATCTTACATTATAAATTAAGTATGTATTATGGATAAATACAAAAATATATTAAGTTACTAATTATTTTATTAATACATTACAGTTATTTTACATTCCATGTACATGATTGTGCTTTAACTATATAATTTTCTAAGAGAATGAAATAAACCTTTATTTATTTACAAATTAAAAGCAAGTTTCTTTTCCAATTTTTTAAATGCAAAACTCCCATTAAAGATCCTAATTTAAATACAAATTTATCGCAATTAACAGGTAGTTTTAAAACAGACTGGTAAAATGTCACAGTTCCTTGTAATTTTTGAGTTTATATCAATTCTTTCCTTATTATAATTTACTCTGCCGACATTTTCGGGGATTACAGGCGTGACTATAATATCATGTAAGTTGTAAATGAGCATTTAACTTAACTTGTGTGCTCACTGTACGACATAGATGCCTGTAATCAGTGTCATGTGAAGTAGACTTAAATTTCACTTTAAATTATAGTTAATTGAGGGTCAATGTGTATGCGAGGAGTGTGTCTCTCATGTGCGGAGCGTGCTAGCGGTACATGGCGACGTCCGGGCCGCGGTAGAAGCACATGTAGGCGTCGGCGAGCAGGCGCTTGGCGGGCGCGGGCAGCTGGCGGTCGAGCGGCGCGGCGCGGTGCAGCGCGCGCCCGCCCTCCTCGCTCAGCCACGCGCCCAGCTCCGCGATGCCCACTATCTCGGGGATGTTGTAGCCGTTCCGTTCGCCTGCATCCGTCACAATATATATTTATAATTAAAGGGCGTCTACAAATAGAAGGGGGAGCAAGGAGGTATATCTATCTTACCCTTAGTTTAAAAAATGCAAAGCAATCAAAGTCCTAAGCTCACGCATTTGACTTAGTTCAATAATCAAAGTGAAACAACATTCATGAGTGTAATATACTTTTTATAAAATACCTTATCTAGTTTTAGAATCGAATTCAAGGCTCTTACAGGCCTAAAAAGTCCTACCTTTTCTATCTGCCATAGAGTCGAAAAAGCACCACGGTGCATCCTGGCCGACTCCCGTCTTCACGAACGCTACATAATGACTAGTTTCTATGCACAGAACTGCGAACAGCTCCATGTATACCCTAGGAACGGGACAGGATTCTAGAATACCAGCGTACTCCTCACATATTGTTAACGGCGTGGCCTACAAAAACCAAGATGATTATTAACATTACATTATAACTTTATAACATTGCAGTGAAAAAATTAAACTTTCATTATTAGCCTTCCTTTAGAAATAATTGGATGAACGTCTACGAATATTTTTCCTTTACAACCATAACTACGAAGGCAGAATTGTAAATAGGCTATCAGAGTCATTTGAATGTTATACATGGAGATTGAATAAGGGTGGACCTTGTGGTGCGGGCGCGCGGCGTGCGCCAGGCGCAGGCAGGCGCCGCACAGCGCGCCGTCGCCGGCCGCGCCGGGCGCACTGGCCGCGCCGCCCGCGCACGCCGCGCACTCCCAGCGCGCCAGCGAGCCGCACACGGCGCACGCGCGCGGCACTGCGCGGGGATGGCACGCGCCGCTACTTATACTGCTCTAGCGCGTTACACATACTTAAAGGGCGACATTCAGCCTTCACTTGTGGCTGAGTAATAGAACTCATCAAATGACACAGTTATAATTTTATACGTTAAATACATTTGTCGTGTATGAACATCGCCCGTAAAATGTGTGACTAAGGTAAAATGGACGAAATCTATGAGCAAGTATACTTTTGTCATTAATATTTATCACCTTATTGAGTTAGTGTCTAATAAATATTTAAAACTTATAAACATTTCAAATTTAACTACTCACAGCCTTCAATGAGGTCAGTGACATCCAGCAGAGGAGATGGTTGCACTCTTTGATATAATTTGTAATTTTTTCCAAATCTAGGCATTTGTATGATGAATGCTGAGGGTACCTTAAACAATAAACATCGCAATGTCTTACACATAAAATACATCTGATACTTGAACATATTTTTTTCATAAATAACAGTTTTGCTAACAAATGATGAACTGAAAAAAACAATACAAAAATATGTCAGACCTTTTTTCTGTCTTTCAACACTCAGGTCGTCGCAGCGATGTACATATAAATACTCAATTATGTATTAATAATCATCATATTATTATTTTGGCATAGAAGTACTTAAATATGCTGCAGCAATATACAATTATTTAAATGTGCCACAGTCAACCACAGATAATGTACAAACAATATGCCGCAGTGATATACAAATATTATATAGATGCTAAAACAGTCCATTAATTTAGAAATAATTAACACACCTCACTAAGTTTGACACCGGACGTCGCAAACGACTGCTCCAACAGTTGCTGAACGCTGGGCAGAGTAACGTGCTCGTCTTTTTCAACAAACAACTGATAGCAGTAAGCCTCTTGGCCGGAAGACAGCTTCAGAAACGGTTCCGCGCGCAGCAGCTGCGCCACCAAGCCGTTAAGAAACTCTTCTGGGTCCTGGTAAAAGTAGAAATAGAAATGTATGAATATAGCAATTACAGTTAAGGTTTCGAGATAAATATTTTAAGTAGGTATTCTAAAGACAAATTTGGAAGGTGAGAACAAGTGTGACCTTGGGTTATATCATATTTTTCTTATTGGCTTTTATGATTTTAATTGAACATGACCGTAACAATGCAAAGATCTGGATAATATGCAGATTGTGGAAAAGATTTGCATAAATAATTGCAAAAAACGAATAATTTCACACTGGCATTATATTTTTACTATTTTCCTTATTTATTCAAAAGAAAAACAATATTTTTTTATTGACACTGACTTTCATCATATTTGAAGCAAACGAACCATGAGTCCTATAAGACCGTGAGCTGTGGCCCTGGGAGTATATTTGCCACTATAAACATATCGCAACAACGGAAGCGCACAAGACAACAGGAGAGGCACCTTCTCCTCGGTGGTGAGGCCGGGCACGTCGGACAGGCGCTCCAGCAGCGTGCGCAGCTGCATGACGCGCGCGGCGCGCACGTAGCCGTGCCGCCGCAGCGGGTTCACCACCTCCTCGCGCAGCACGCGCTGCACCTCCACGTAGTGCGGCGAGTCCTGCGCACGCGCATGTCGTTATCAGCCATGTGGCTGCCATGACACACTCTGAGCCAAAAATGCCCGTATGTGGTGACGTTCCAGGGTATTAAAATTATCACCATTACTTGTTGAAATTTACTCAATTTGGAACCCAATACCAGAATTTTTAAATGTGATGTTTTCACTACAAAATTAAACCGTGTTTATTAATTCACGGCTGCAAATATAACGTAACGAACATCACGTCTGTAATCACCGAAGAGATAGGCAGAGGAATGCATGTATTATACTCCCATGATTTACCAGTTACATTTAAGTCCCACTATAGAATAGGTGATGAGACTATTGCCATGCACTGGTCACATTTTTTGACTCCGAGCCACTACAAGAAAATCTAAATTAGAAAAATCCAGTTGTGCCCGATCCAGGCTTTGAACTCAGGACCTCTCGATCGGCAGTCGCACTTGCAACCAACACGACCAACAAGACAATATAATTATCGAAGATCATTTAAAAGTGTTGTGATTAAGCATCTTCATAATTACTCTCTTTATATGTAATACTGGTCAATTTAAAAAAACAACTGTAAGCTGGGTATCTTAAATTCTTTACACACGGTCACAGTTGAATAAATTTGTAACAAGAAAGACAAGTCATACAAAGGAAGTGAAGATGACAATAGCTCAACATGATATTAGCAAGGAAACAATATAAAAAAATAACACACCTCAGGTTCTGGCGGACGATAGAGCAGAGCATCGAACACGCTGGTGAAGGTGAACATGGCGAAAAGAGTGGCGTCCAGGTAGCACGAGTTGTGGTGGCCCTGGATGCCACGGTTCTTGCCCTCCAGGTCGCCTAGCGATGTCAGCGGCGGTACTACCCCCGGTACCACAGGGCAGTCGGGCTACCGTACCACATTAAAATCAAACAATTATATGTTCAATTTGAAGCAATACATTCAAATATAATTTAACTTCTTTAAATGTTCAGTAGGTTTAACTATGGCAGTACCTGGTCGAGTTCGTCGCAGTGCTGGGGCAGCGCGCGGCCCGGCGGCGGCGTGTCGCGGAAGCGCGCGTCGCGGCGGCACAGCGGGAGCGGCACGAACAGCGCCCGGCCCGCCGCGCACGCGAACAGCCGGCTGCCGTCGTGCACGCCGTCGCCCAGCCCGCACACGCTCTGCTCCAGCTCCACGCCCGCTGTTGGCGTCTCTGACAATATCGGTTAGCATTTTTACATAACTTGTTACAAGTGAATCTTGAAGAATCAGATCAGATCAATGAGAAAAACGCCAGGCAATGTGTAATTGTGTATGTAGATATTATATTATGCGATGCAAGAATTATTATTTTAGTGTTAACCATTTCGTGATTGTTTATCATCAGCCTGTTTAAGTCAATTGCTGGACGTAAGACTCTCCTGAAGGGTTTTTGATCTATGACCTCGCATAGGGCAAAGCTAATCAGGCCATGTCAAAAAACAGGTGAGTTAAGTCGGTACATATTTAATGGAGAATTATTAGGCAAGGAAGTTAAGGAGCCTCACCATCAATGATGCCAATCCACCTAACAACACCATAGTAGTGTTGGTCGACGTCGGTGGCGACCTCCACCAGGGAACCGACGCCGATGTCCTCTTGCAGGGGCGGCGGGGACGGGGGCGGCACGGGGCGCGGCGACCCCAGCGACGGAGAGTCATACAACTCCTCGGGATTATTACTTCCGCCGCATACATCTGAGGACGAACATTTATTTTATTTATTTATTTAATTAAGACACATTCGTATATTAATAGCCACTCGTTAATGTTAACAAATATTTTGTTTACATTTATTATCTCGTACAGATTTATAAAATTTGTTATTATGAGTCATGTGGTTAATTTCTTTAGTAATGTTTTATGTGTAGATTCTCTTTGCATCTGAGGCAATGTCACATTCTTCTATATACACTCAAAATCCATGCTGCTAAAATATATTAAAATGAGGACACTGGCAATTAGTAAACATCCAATTAACATGTGAAAACGAGAAATGAAAAACGAAACATAATATGTATACAATACGTGCATGATATTTTTATTAGATCAAAAATTATATGTTACGAAACAAAAACAACTGTGAGTTGAATTTAATACTAAATTGCATACGACGACGAATAACCTACGTAGTTGCTAACGAATACAATAACAATACCGTACCACAACGCCGCTCATATTGGGTGTAGAAAAAAAAACAAACATGACCACAGGCTATTAAATAAAGCGTACTTGGAACAATCAACACATACTCCTTTCATGTGCAAGTACACACAAAGGTAGCTCCTCGATGGGAACCTCTTCGATGTAATAATCGTAAGACATGATTTGGCGCGCACTGCCGTTCTCGCCGCTCAGCGCCGTACCGGTGGTCGGTCGACTAATTTTAGATTATAGAAAATCTAAAATTGGACTATTTATACTTCAATGTTGTTGCAGTCTGTGTTCTACTCGTGTGATTATGTCTATGGGTTACGAACTCAAAATGTGCGTTATCTAATTAATTTCGGTAATTAGTTTAGTGTTCTAGTTGTAAAACCTCAAACATCAAAATGGTAAGCATTTTTTCTTAAGTAATTGCTAGGCTCATTTAGATGTTAGTTTAAAATGTGTTTACATTACTTCTTACAAATATAAATGATATTTGCATAAAGGCAAGAGTGTATGAAGGTGATATCATAATATACCTATAACAATTTTTTTGTTTTTTGTTTTGTTTCTCGGAGTCTAGATTTGTGTCCGGTGTATGGCAATTGCTCACCACCTATTTTATAGTGGGACGTGAGCATAACTGGTGAAACGTGGGAGTG
>DWTO01000472.1:0-21115 GCA_018244755.1 Jemadia pseudognetus | reverse complement strand
TATGGCAATAGGCTAACCCAAATTCCATTGAGGAGCGTAAACTTATTTGGCAAAAAATGGGACTGTTCTACAATAATTTGCCTACTTCTTCGGGGATTACAGATGTAACGTTAGGTTTATATAACGTTCGTGTGTAAATAAATTTAATATACATCTAGAAGAAGTATATTCTTTGATGATTTTTTCAATCGCTGCAAGGATTCACGATTCTAAGACAGTATAATTCTGAATAGATACAATTGTCCCACATATACAAGTCACTATATCTTCAACGTATTTTAATTCTTTACCGTTAGTATATATCGTTTCTTTATACACTCCATTAATATTTATTATCACATTACTTAGACGATTAACAATAAAATACGAAGGGCTGAAATTAAAAGCAAGAAATGGTTCAGCTACCAATGCTTCTTTACAACAAAGGAAAGGTTTTTTGATAGTCATTTATGACACCGGATTGTTATGGTGTCAGATAATGGAAATTAATGGTAGTCTCGTGCTCACGGACTGAATGCAAATTGATTTTAATTTTGTGAAACCCAACCCTGCCACATTTGGCATTCTCGCGTATTTATGGCCCAGAACGTGATGTGTGTTATTTCCCAGAAACGATTATAATCTCCCGAGTTGTTATTATGACGACAATTTCCTTGCTTAAAATTAAAAATGATTTCGAGATGTAAAATTCAATGTGAAACCCAGCTATTAAGATAGAGAGATTATGAGGTGTAAAAGTGGACGACAGGCATTTAATTTAATCGACTCCAAAAAGAATAATTCGATGAGAAGTTTTAGTCTAGTGTTTAACGTTTCAACTATTTCACGGATGTGCGAACAGAATCCTTGTCACGCACCATTTCAATATTTAAGACTATTTAAGACCACGGTTGTGTGTAACGTTAAATGAACAAAGAGGTTCGTGACGACGACAGGAACCCTTTCTCAAACGTTAAATATGTTAGCCAAAACCAGAACGCACGATTAAAGCTTAGTGTTGCTCTTGGGACAGAAACAGAGAATCACAAAGCAGTATAACTTAAATATGATGTATTATACACTTTTCTGTTCTATCCCGCTTAGTATTAGTATCCCGGTTATTACACATGCGTAATGGATCGTAGTAACATGTGTGTCGATAGTACAAACCGGATGGCACAGTGCCAACCTCACACTCCCGACTTGATCGCGTTTCAAGCGATTTGCCGCACGAGTCTGACCAGCGCCAGTCATACCCTGTTCAAACTTTGCGCTCATTTCAAAAGCTTTATTTTTGTCAAAAATTGTTTTCAAAAGTCTGATTCTGAAAACATTTGAGCTTTAAAATTAACATGTTTTTTAAAAGTAACACCTGGAGATTATTTCAGATAGAACTATGTACATTTTAGAAGTAGGAAATAAATATTCGTAAACTACAGTAACAATTTACATCAACTGTCCTATTTGCTATCAAGCAGCATAAAAGAAACTATCTGGTTTCTCCGTTGGCAGTAACTTATTCATATCCTTGAGCGTAACACTAGTAAAGCTTACTGTATAAGTAGGGCTTATCTGTATTGCAAGTCAGTTGTAAATGCCGAGAAACGCGCATTAGAGAAATGTAGTTCAAACGTCCACAGTAAAGGGTGAACAGTGTTAAGCCATTTTAGAAATGAAATAAATAATGCTTTATCAAATCTATCACAGATCCCTTCAAGCATTTCTTTCTTTCGTATAGGTAGATACTTTCATTAGGTCATGTGAAATTATCTCGACATACCAAACCTTTTTTATACCAGGAACCTTTTCTTTCACAGGGACGTATAAGGCGTCAATCTATCGAGCTGTCATTCATGCGTTATCCCAACAAAACCGCATCAGCCAAATACAGAACACCATAAAGCAACTAGCAGACAATTCGATTGACTACTATTTTCGGAATAGACATCGCCGTGTGGTTTTGTCTTATTTTTTGCGCTGGCAACAATAAAAGATTTAATAATTCATAAGGGCGCGGCGGTGCCCGCAGTTGCGCGCGCGCATTCGTGTCACGTGCGAGGCTCACGATGCGATCACGTTGATAATTCTACGAGGCAAAATAGTGCTATTCCCACGATCGTAAAATCACGATGTTTTACATCGCCTCCCCAGTTTTTGCGAAGCTGGAGACACGTTTGACTCTCGAGTATCTTGTAGGTCCTTGTCTGACATTGTATCATACAACATGTATTGTTTTATTCTCTTTTGTAAATTATTAACGTCTCCCTTATCGGACTGGACAGTCTTCCCAGGAATTTTTATGATTTATATCATCATAATCATTATTAATATTATAAATACTAATGTACAGAGTATGTAATTTGCACACACAATATGTGTGAAGAAATGTTTGTACGTACTAATTAAATAGTACATTAGACTTGGTGAGACGTATTACCAAGATACTGTCGAACAGAAATAACTAAATAAAACACGAATAAATGAAAAATTCAATTGCATATAAATGTAGGGTGGAATAACTTACAGACCGGCCAAAAATACTGATGTACAAAAATACCACACACATTGCAAAAATACAACACATTTTGCAATGAAATGAAAAAACTTAAATTTACTGACGAAATCGCCATTAGCGTGACTAAATGATAACCACAGGGCGAGACTTGCTTATTATTTTTGGCAATAAAACTCATTTAATTTCAATGCGGAGTGAAAAATTTAATCCTAATGGAGGTTTATAGAAATGAAAAATAATTTCAATGGCTAATTGACGTGATACTGAGATTACAATACAAGGTAATTTTAAGAATTACATGTATGATTTACCGTCCAACTGCAAAATCAGAAATCCAATTGTTTTGCTAGCATCTATTTTGCAATATTTTACCATTTTTATTATAACCGAGAAGAGCTGTCGTACTGGCCTTTACAACTTAACTAAATGGGGTTGTCAAATCTAGGTCAGCCAGATTAGAAAACAGAGTAAGATTAGGAAGTGGAAATTTACCACCCTTCGCCCCATAAACACACAATTCGCGAGCGAAATATGCCATATTTTTATTGCAACATAGACTATCAAATTTATAAGTACCTCGACAAACAAGAGTTTCATGTGCCGACATTATCTGAAGTATCTATAGATTTTAAACCTAATCTTATACGACTGAACGAAATTATTATCAAATATATTATACCGTACATATGTATGAGTTCCTAAAATAAATATGAAAGTGTTCTTAACATAATAAAAACAATCATGAAGGAGTTTAAAAAATTTCAAGCCAGTTTTGGAAATTTAAAAAGTTAAAATTTAAGAGACCCGTCCCAACCAACGTGTTCGTCAAGATACAAAGTTGATTACCGTTCCCAACACATTAAGCTGACCACTATTATTATTACATTAAGACTAAGATGTCAGCCTTTATGGTTTATTAAGGGTAATCCCAGTTACCAATTGTTTATGATATATTCAACAAAATACAATATTTAATGAGTTACACATATAGTAATGATTCATGACAGTGATATAACTGCACCTCACTACAAAACTATTTTACAAATCAATCGTATCAACAACAAATAACGATGATTTAGGTTTTCCAATTGATTTTACGATTTCTTACCTAAATTTTAATTTTTTTTAGATAATTTATAATTGTAAAGTGTTTAACCTAATTTGGAAATTGAGTTATCCTGCATTGAAACAAATATTTGGGAACATAAAGTTCTCACTAACCTTTGATACTGCGGCAGAAAAACCGGCCTGGCACAAGCCCGTCTTGCGCTGTCCGGTGCTCGCTGCGAAATTTAAAAGATAAATTAATCATACAGATCCGGACAGAGCGTGGAGTAGAACACCACAGAATAGATGTCAAATAGAATAACTTTGAAAATCTGTATTTCCATAATCAGATTGTTAAAGACTAAAGACTCTGCATTAATTTTTCTATAGTACTGTTATATTCTGTCATCTATCTTTTATATCACATTTCAGTTCACAACGATTTCTGTTCCATTCGAAGGTAATATTTAGGTTAAGAGTTTCAATAATCGGTACAAAAGTTTGTCTATGCTATGTAATATATGACATCGTCTATTTGTCCAAGGCTTATCAATTTGACATCTGTGCTATAGTGTGAGGTACATTTAGTAAGAATATGTTGTGCAGATTAAGACCCATAAAATATTTATTATGATTCCCCAAAATCGTAACGCCGCAGTATAATGAAGCACCCTACTAAATGTCCCTTTAAAAATAGACACTTTGGGGTGTACATTTAGCAGGAAATAGATACCGGGCGTACTAAATATGTAGGTATTTTGTATCACGACTTCAATACATGTATGTATGTACATATCTACATACGTATTGACTGTTACATTCATGAATTTTCCAATTATTATTTAAATGTGGATTCTCTATTCTAAGTGTAGGTAACATACTAGCTACACAATAATACAATAACATGCAATATTATACACACAAGGAACATTACAAAGAAAAAGAAGAATTTCTTTCCAAAATACTAAATTATTTTGAGAATGAAGTTACAGTTTACTCAAAATATTGTCTTGATGTTTTTTTACGTTGAAAAAGAAAATTCACAAAATAACATATATTTGAATAAGGCAATATTTTTACTACTCGTTACTGTTAAAAAATGTTGTTTTATTATTTGCAAAAACCAGTGCTGCCAGTATAAAAACCTTTTCTTTACATATCTAATAATATCAAACAATATAGTGGTAGGGAAGTGAATGTTGCTAGTATTAAATGATGTAATATCAGGTTTAACGTTGAATTCGAAACTAGGCGATGAGAATGAAATTTAAATTTTTCTTACGTGTGTTAATGTGTTTTGTGACAATGTACATTAGGTACTACACTGTACAGGTGCTATGACATCGATACCACATGTACATACTCACCCTCCTCCACGGTTCGAAACCCTAGACAAAATATATATGTAAGTATAAATATACCATAACAAATATGTCTTCGTATATACATAAATATATACCACAGGCACTAATTATAACACAATAATTAGTAACTTATTTTTAGCATTAATTCTTGTTTTACTAGCCTCTATCAATCAATAACTTCTAGTGACGGTACTCTACAAATATGAATGTAATACGTTATGTCAATAATAAATTCATATCTATGTAATTAAAATCGTCCCAACACATCGCACCACTATAAACATTAAAAAACATCATAACACATAATAATATACTATCTATTTTAAAATATTCATTCTGTTATTACCCGATGTGAGATTTACTTACTACTACGTAGTTACAACTTGTAATTCATGTCAATTAAATTCTTAATAACTCTGTAATTTAACAGCAAATAATATATTATAGTGTGTGTAATAACTAAGCCAGTTAGTAAATCAATGTTACTATAGTAATAATATAAATATTAAGTGGTCGGTAAGTAATAATAAATCTAAAAATAAATCAAGGCATTGTGCCGCGGGCTAACGTTACGCCCGTCAATCTAATTTCACCTCTCAATCCGCCATTACCGGCGGAAGTGAACGCGAGCTTTTCGCGCGCTTTTAATGCGGCCATATTATAACCTGTGCGTCATGACGTTTTGCATTTAGTTTCAAAATTAGCGAGATATTCATAGTCACGTCCATTTATATAACGAATTATGTTATATATATGGATAACTTCTGCTTCATATCTTTTAGATAAATTATTTAACAATATAAATAAGTACGAGTAGCATCCGTTTTCGATATTCATGTTATTCTTATGTTCATTTAAATACTGCTTGAAAATTTGTCCATTTTGTATTATGCGCAAATTATTGTTGATTATTGTTCAAACAGATTTTCTTTTCATATAATTTAATTTGTGAATGATAACATAAATAGGTTTTTTGAGTAATTCATAGGGAAGCAATTAAACCTTAATCCAACTTGTACTCACATTTAAGTTGACTTAATTTATGTGAAAGATATTGCTTATATCAAAATCTAATTTTATCAAACCTAAATGCAACATTGCAAATTGAACTCACAGCTTCTACATGGGGAATACTCCTTGACTTCGGCAGCATCCGGGGTAGTGGCGACGAAGCAGGTTCCCACCGCATCGCGCTGGTTCAGCTTTGCAGTCACAAACGACACGTAGCGAGGAGCGCAGGCCTGTCATAAAATAAAAATACAACGATTAAAAAAACAGAGACGAAAAAATATTTCCTTTTATTGGAGTTACAGCAGAATTACTCTAGATTCGTAACGCAATCGAGTTAAAAACAGACGATTTTTCTAAATCCTGAATTAAGTCTCGAATCGTGTATTTTCATGCAAGCACATTACATACTTTGTGCCAACAACATAACAATTTTTTTATGCTGCATAAAAGTTTCCTTGCCTGGATTTATAACCATAACATCCTACCCACCGGGTCGTTACCTCGGCAACCCTGTACAGATTTCCTTAAATAACCCAGTGTATGAACTTGAAAATTGTACGTTCGGCAGTTCATCTGAACTTCATCTTGTAATAACACCCCGTAATCCTTGTCACAGGGTTGGCAGTAAAAGCATATGTTTTTATTAATCTAATTTCTAAAAACGTAACGTAACTTCACGCCTGTAATCCCGAAGAGGTAGGCAGAGGAATGCAGAACACTCCCACGTTTCACCAGTTACGTTTACGTTCCACTATGATGGAATAGGTTAGTTTTAAGCGCGGCTGCCTATCGATAGGTCCTGGATTCACACCCCGACTTGGGCACTGTTGGACTTTTCTTACATTTTCTAGTAGTGGCTCGAATATGTAATCGGTATATGACAATAGACTCATAAATACCAAATAGAGCACAGAACGTAGGCAACAAAGCATAAATACCAAATTCAGGCAGTACAAAACTAAGATACATTAAATCTTACATTACAATAATTTAAGACTTTACAACAATACATAATGATACCCCTGAAATAATAATGCACGCAAAATAAATAAAAAGAAAGTGTGAAGTGGCAACCCTAATTTCCCCCGTAACCGATTCTAATAACAGTTGCGCGCGCGCGTTGCTTTAAACGTTAAATAACAAACAAACAAACGTACTGGCGAGGTGTTAGAGAAAACAGAGCCATCTGCCGGATACACTGTCATATTTAGGCTGGCTTTTCAAAGGAATACCGCTCGTCGCAAAAAATCCCTGATTTTAAGAGAAATAGTCAAAACTATTTTTCTATTGATTTTTTTAACTGAATTAATTACACGTAAAAAATATAAACAATTTAAATTAAGGAACAACTTTACATAACCTGTCCAGGAAGACCTGTGACGTTATATATAACGTTATGTATAACGTAACCGGGATATTATTATTAATTAATGATCACGGCGTAAACTGCAATTACTCGATTTTGGCTGCAACATGCAAAGGGTTAATTATATTATAAATAGGGTCGCCAGCCCCATAAAGCGTTACCTAATTTATTAAGTTAGCGTGTTTTAATTCTGATCATTGATTTTGTTATCGTCAAATATCCTATTTATGTGAATATTTTAGAGAAATTGGGTAGTTTAATTTTTTTTTAAATTATGACACGGGAGGTACAGTTATTATTGTATTATTCACAATGTATAGTAATATTTTTTTTACATTTTCCATTGCTTAAATATTAAACTCTACAAAACATCTCATGCGTGTGGGTTAAGAGATATTTAAAAACGTTTTTTAACAACAGCAATGTACAGACGAACTCTACATATTGTGTACGTATATTTTCAGCGAACGTATCTCCTCTTTAATAGGTCAGCGTGGTTACGATGTCCCTAATAGTGGTTCATTGATGGCCCGATCGTAAATAACGGATGAACAAACAATCCGTGTTTACGAGCGTTCACTAACTCTAACTTTCGGCCGTCCATTCTTAAACATAGCGAACTGGCTTGCTTTAGTCATCAAAAACAACAGGAGCGACAACGATTACTCTCGATTGTACAAAACAAGTACTAAAATAAATTACAATATAAAAGGTTAATAAGTTGTAAAGTATTATATCTATCGCGAAAAAATACCAAGCATTTTAAATAGGTACATTGAAAGCTAAATACCATAAGATTGAATATTTTAACGGAATATGTAAGAGCATTAAACTTTTGACAGCCAATGGTTTCCATTTACGGTTATGCTTTGAGTGAATTTTGCACGGTTTCGTTAGCTTTGAATCACTGGCTACGAATGACTTCACCCTTCCACACGTCACCGCCAATGACTCAGCGGTGTCGTTAAGATCAGTTTATTGATGTTTGACGAAGACCAAGAGGTCGATCTTACTTAAGCGTTTGAAGCTGTGTACGTTTGATGTTGATCTTATATTTAACGACATTCGGTTCGTGTTTTCAACTGAATTATTGCAAGACTGTGATTAACAATAGCAGGATATTGCAATTTAATGGTTGAATTTTACAATTTTACGGATCTACTCCAGAAAAAATCCGTAGCAGATATCCGTACGGAGATTCTAAGTGGAAAAATGGCTAGATCAGTTGTGGACTTTAAGAGTAATATTCAATAGTAAGCAATACAAGAGAAGCCTCATAAGCAATGCCGATTAAGGTGATTGAACTTCAATTATAAACTTTTATGAAATACTCGTTAATGTTCTATAACACAAAATACATGTCGGTTTAACTAAACATTAACTAATGTGCCCACATTTACCATCCATATAAAGAAGTAATGGAATGTTACAAAATTTTCAACGGTCGGTAACTATCATGGGCGCAATTAAATTATATCCATACATTTTTACATCCACATAATGTGCGTCACCTGACCGTTAGTAGCCGGCTTTAAAGCGGTGCCACAGCGAAGACAATCAGAGAGAAGTACATATAATATTACAAGTTAAATGAAACTTAATGTTTTTAAAGCCTGCCTCATTGGTCGTGCTCGTTGCAAGCGCGACTGCCGATCGGGAGATCCTGGGTTTAAGACAGGTCCTGTCCTTGGCTTATGAAATCGAACTTCTTCTGCAGTCTATCGTAGAGCGTCTCTCAGCTACCTGGAGTAGCCTACATGGTCTGCCAAACGGCTCCCGCATCTCGTAAGTTTCAGGTGATGATTGTTAGATACTCTTCATGTGAAAATAAATTTATTTTACGCCAATTAAAAATTTACATCATGAATCCTCTTCAGCCTTGTACGGCGTACATGGCATTTGAGTTTCGCGAAGTCGACAATTTATTTTAATTGCCAAGTATGTGTTGTATGGTGTGTTGGAAAAGGCTCCTTTTTTGCACTAACAAGCATTATTTATGTAACCTAATTGTTGGTTTACGGTAACCGAGTAGAGAAGCGAAATGATTACACGACCTTTATAATTATATTCAATTTCTTTAATTTAAACATGGCTTAAAAATACTGTGTGTTTTACTGAACATTCAACCCATACTTGTCTCATTTAATCAAATTGGCTTGCGCTCTGTACGTGTGTGACTATACAAATATTTATTTTGGTTTGGACTGTAAATGTACACGCTAAACTGATTTTTCTTTCACTCACTGCAGAAAAATTGTGGAGCTGCGTCAAAATCTCGCCAAACAGAAAGATAATTTGCCACAAAAATAATATTTATCTCCTTTTTTACTTAGTTGGGATGTCTCGTATGCCAGTAAACTATATCAACGACAATTATTAATGAATTACATTAAATCGAAAGTGGAAAAGATAAAATACAGCATATGTCACAACTCCGTTCGTACCTACTAAACCTATTAGGAACAGGGATGGACAAAACTAACAGTATCGCAGTACGCCAAGTTTTTATAAGTACAATAGCTGTCCATTACCCGTTGGTCTCATTCATTGGCCCGCGCTCCTTTTACAGCTTATACAGGGCCAGTAATGGCCAGTGGTCAGTTTTTCTCATATATCCCTAAATAGCGTATCGCTGGATTCTCGAAAATTAACAGCGTTCAGTAGCGGTATCTCTATGGATCTCTAAGTAACAGTTCCGCGTGGAATGAGGTTATCTTGAGAACCTCAGATAAGTAAGATCAGACCGCCCGGACGGAATCTAGATGGTTCAGCTCATTCAGATTCTTGTCTTGCACATTTTGGCAATGTTCAAAGACAACGATCTGCCAACGACACTGACAAACTGCACAATTTTAATTATTTTTATATTTAAGGGATATTAACATTTACTGTGAACAAATTATTCCAGGAAAGAAACAATAATGCGGTTAATCCTTTTAAGCCGCAAAATTTATATCAGCCAATTTAAAAAATTAAACAAAAGCAATTTTATTTCAGTGTCAACATTCTTCGTGAAATTAAACATAAACAGGTCTGAACAAGACGAACTCCGACCATTCATAAATCTGGCGGTGCTTTTTGTTCTACATTTATCGATTCCTCGGAGCTAAATACAGCGCAGGTTGCACTCGGAGAGCTGATATGAGTGTGTTAACGCCTATTGTTCCGTAATATAAATCGTAACGCACTGATGTAAGCCTCGGTGAGTACATCGCATTCCACTTTGAATATCGTGTAGAAACCACGGATAGCCGCCATCTTGCGCGCGCGCATAATCGATTTTATATGTTGCCAGTTCCGAAAGCAGAACCGCTATGTTTGTGTTGCCAGTGTTCAAGTTTATGTCTTGCGTACTTTAGTGCCAGTAAATTTGTACGGACCTGTTTGTTTTGAAATCTCTAGGTTTCATTAAATATATTTGTGTTTGGTATGTATTTCATTTGTTATAATTACACAAAAGAACAACTGGGTTATATTATTGTATAATAGAGTACAAGACTGATCTGAAAGTCTAAAATTTATAAGGGTTGCAAAATGTCAAAATATATGGTATGTTAACACCGAGCAAATTCCGCTTATAAATAAAATCAAAAATAATTACAAGCTGTAATTTTCTACAACTGCAGCCAGGATGTCGAAATATCAAAACAAACTTCAAATAATATCTACAAATCAGTAAATCCATATGGTTAAACATGTACATAGAAGAAATCAAGGGAGACAAACTACGATGCGTTATATTAACCCATTTGACGTACATCGCACAATGGCAGCGGTCTGTCACGCACGTTGTAAATCAGCTAACAACGCCAGCTTTGTTCGCGACTCATGTCCAAACACCATTGTTTGACATGTTCAGCTAAACACGTTTCCTGCTTTATTTCGTCATCTTTCCTACGGTAAAGTTTATTTGTGTGCAGAAGGTGGTACACTGCAAACTGTAGGTACATACTTGTTTGAATGATGGAGTAATATCTACTCAAAAGCCGCGGAAGCTTAATGTACTTTGTAAAACTTTTCGCAATTAAGAGACATAGATCGATGGAAATCTAGAAAAATGTCAGGTATAGCTTATCATTTACATTTCTGTGAAATTTCTATACAAATAATGACGTATAAAAACGGATAACGTAATTCATTTTGTATACCTACATATGATCGATTATGTACCTTAATAAGATGTTTTAGGTAAGGGAACTGCTGCTTCCCAAACATTGATACATAACTTTGAATTACGCTTCCCAAACATTGATACATAACATTGAATTACGCTTCCCAAACAGTATAATCTAATAACTGAAATTTTTAGACACTGGCTGTGAACAACTTTATCATATCTATAATCTCGTTACATCTACTTCAATACAGTATCAATACATCTTCAGATGGTTCAAAGGCATATGATGTTTGTAAATAAATCTGTCTGAAAGGAGCTCATTTCTGTACGAGCTTGATACATTATCCGTGCCCACATTACCCTAGTCCCGGTACGCTATAGTGTCGGCTGGGCCACACTATTTTCGTACAATATGTGGGTCGTCATGGAGCACAGTGTCAATTGTTGGATGTCTTGTGCAACTGTGCGTTTCTGTTGATGTTTTTATTTATAAATGAATTATCGACCAAGTTCAATATGTAATGAATGAATATTAGTATTATTATTATGTAATCCCGGCAGGTTCCTTACGCGGTAGGTAGGGAGCGCCAAATATCTCTATCCTTACCGACCTGCCGTGCTTCTTCTGCACGCATCACTCTCTTCATCTACGTATACAAATTTCGGAATGAATATATTAAAATATAATCACTATATTAATAATAGCATGATGTAAGTATGTATGTACGTACATCGTACTCTAAATTCCGAGGACTGCGGTGTAGAGTGACCACGTTTTTTGCCGTGCTCGTCTAATTGTACGCCGTTCACACCGTTACGAGCTTCCCGAGAAAATCTATAAAAGGATACATCCTAGCTACGCTGGTTTTTCGGCCGCTAACTGTATTTCTCTGTTGGGTTGCCACAGGCAGTTACAAAACTGAATAAGGGAATGGATTGTGAGACAGTCTAATGAAAGTAGGGCGTGTTCGGTGGAGGGAAGTTTTTGTACGACGATGATTTGACTTCGTATACAAAGTTTAAAGTTAACCAAACCTAGCGACATACCTGAAAATATAAGTAAAGTATAGGTGACAATATTTACTGGTAGCGGATTGACTATATCTGCGGAAGGATTTACAATTATTGAGATAAACAAATTGTGAATTAGCCAACGAGGCTTGGCAAACATATTATAATATATAGGACGCCCTTTGGCTAAGTATGTTGATGTAAAAAAACTCAAGTAAGAAACAAATCGAAAAAGCCCAGGTTGAACTGTCACTCATTAAGGAATACCTACTCATATATCTAGCAGTGAAATGATATAGGATGACCCTAATGATCATTACAATGATAGGGACATCACTAATACGACACTATCTGGCGCTAACCGGAACTGCTGACGTCACAAGTTTTTCAGCGTATGTTATGTGGTAGACACAAAAACGGAACAGTCCAAGGCAGAAACACTTATATGCTGATGTCAGCTGTTCATCTGTTCTATTTAAGATTCGCTCCGGTGACACGTGCCGCGCAGCGAGCGCGCGCGCTCCTGTGTGCTGTAGTTTGGATTCATTAGTGATATGTGAGTAACGAAAAGTGCAACTACTCGTACTATTATCGTTTATACAGTATGTATAATGTACATCATGAGATAAGTATAAAAAATGTCAGGTATTCATATACGTATGATTAATATTGTCAATTTTATTTCTTAATTTCAATTTATATAATATAATGACCTAATAAACGTAGCCGATGACACGTGGGAGGGTTCTGCATTCCTCTGCTTACCTCTTCGAGGATTACAGGCGTGAAGTTACGTTTTTTTATGACCTATAAGTGTAAGTTACAATTATGTTCTTACATAAAACTGCGATGAGCCCCTAATCTTATATCTTCTGACAGTTGGTTTGTTAGCCAGTGAAACTGAATGCTGAGATGATGATTGTGGGTTCAGTTCTCATCATCGCACAAATGATGATATGATGAACGCGAGTATTTGTTTTAATAACTTTGTTGTTTGCAAAAATTAAGGAACCATTTGTAACAAAATTTTGTGATTAGCTTAGAATCTGTTTTTTCCACGGGAAGATCAGCGCCCCGGCAGAAAACGACTAGAATATGTTAATATTCAAAGAAAATGTAAAAAAGTTGGACAGATTTACTTAGAATATTCTTCCAAAGTCAACTTTAAAAATAATCATAAATAAGATGAAAGGTGATATAGAACCATGATCCATATGTAGGTACGCCCGCAAAAACACTCGTAACAACTAGCAATATATTTATAAACTAGTACAAAATGTATAGTTATAAATATAAGGGAACAGAAATCATAATTCAATACTGACGCCGGTTGCAGTAAAATAACTTATAAAAGCAGTCAATGGATACTATTATCTGGCAATAGTCATTATTTACGACGGTCAGCTCTAATAGATACAGCACTCTGTAGCGGACCACCAATCTTGTCAATAAACTTTGACGACTGGCACCGCCCATGCTCTGAACATTTTACGTCTCATGAGTCAAATAGCAAATACGTAAAGTGATTTTTTATCTAGGATGTACCAGTCTGCTTAGGACTACGTGTGGCAGTTCATGAATTGTAAAAAGAACCAACTCTCCACGTTTCGCCGCAGAGTAGGTAGTCATTTCTCTACTTATAATAGGTGGTAGGCTATGTCAATACCCATTACGTTTGCCCAATGTATTGAAGAGTAAAGAATAAGTCTAAACATTAACATGTGAAAATAAAATCTGAACCGTTTGTTATGAATACATAGTACGCACATAGAAGAGTATGAAATATGTCATAGTTAAATTGTATGTAGAGAAGTGCCGAAACCCGAAATAAATTTTAATATTTTTTTGTTAAATAAAATATAACACTCATTGTTTACGTTGGTCTGTGAATGCCAAATATTATATTAATCTGTAGTTGAACAGTAGTACGTAGTAAGGATTTATAAAGATATAATAATTAACCTAAGAACTTCTGTAACTTGAAAATTACAGCCGAATGGTGTTTTTTGCTGGGATGTTTTCCTTTTGAGTTTCAATTTTAAATGACGGGCTAAGATTTTCTTGCCATTACAATGTACTGATACTATTCAAATTATAATAAAATAACAAAGAATAAATAAATAAATAACGTGACCAACCTATAAAAAGCGTGGACGACGATGATCATGAAATCGATGGATATCATGAAATAGAAAAATATTAACAGATATTCTGACCGTCGAGAGCTTATTACTTATCCTCGATAGTACAATAACATGGCATGTCACTAGACCGCTTCGCTACTTTTTGAATAATTAGTAAATTTCCTAATAATTTCGGAAACCTTATGGGATCTGTACATACGTAACATTCAGTAAGTATTTTTTCAATATATTTCTTATATATTTTGGTTTTTATAACATGTGCGATTTTCTAAGTAATTTATAAATTAGAACAATATAAAATATATGTGCATTCTACGTACATACATATAAGTGACGCTCTGAAGGCTACATACGTAGCTACGCCCCGCCCATTTTCGTTGCGGGAAATGCACACAATGGTCTTTGTTTCCGAGCGCCGCTCTTTGGACTTTATGTAACAAATCTAGAACCGCATTGTTTATTTATTGTTTTGTTATACCTATCGTACATGAATATCAACAATGAAAGAAAAAAAAACTTTGACTTATATATTCAGATGCAACGTAAAAGTACACTTGCAAATAACGCAAAAATTAAAAAATACAAAAACGCAAAAATTGAAAAATACAAAAAAAAATTCCTACAAGTGGTTTACGATATGAATGAATCAATCAATTTGACAATTACAATAGGCTCATCTCCTGTTCCATGTTAGGACGTAAACGTAGCTGGTGAGACGTGCGAGTGTACCAAACTCCTTTGCGTACGATTCTGGGATTACAGGTCTGATATCAGGTTTTTTGTTGTTACATAATTTAACATTAACCTGATTTCATTAGCAGGTAGAGACAAATGTCCAGCAGTGGGTCGTTCATGATGCATATTGTGTGCGATGGAGTCATAATGACCAATACAAGAGCGTTTATTTATTGAAGGTTGCAAAATTGCGACGCTTCCCGATGGAGCACCCGCGCAGCGAACAGGCGTGATCAACAGCGCATGAGATGTACGTTTCCTTTATTGTGCGATGGGCTCCAGTTATAACATTTAGTGGAGACAGTAATAAGTTTGCAGGCTTCCAAAAATACTATATAGAAACAGCAGGTGCAACACAGCGAGAAGGCATCACTTTATACTTTGTTCGTGTTGTTAAGACATTTAATATGTATATTAGTTTTAAATTAAAAATCTAATATTCTATCTACAAGTTTACAAAATCAATCATTATGAATTATTATTTTTATTATGCTTATTATATTCCTGGAAACTCATGCCATTTATCGAGCATGATGAAATGAGCAAACACTAATGTTACATTGGTGAACTAGGAATCTATTGCAATTTTTATCGAATTTAATACACGTGATACAAATTATCGACGATACATAACTATCCAAATTCTGTGACTTCAATATTATCCTGACGTTCTACCGTTACGGAATTACAGAGGCGCACTGATCCCACACTGATCAAATGTGAGTTGGCAGATTTTGCACGACCTAGAAAAACACGCAGAACTCGGTGTTAAAATAAAACAGGTAAATTACATACTTCATTTTGTTATATAAAGCTTTAGACTTGCGCCAGCCGTAATCAGCGCAGAGGCCGGCAGAGAGTAATAAACTAATGCGGCGACGTCTAGCATGTAATAATACGCCATTGTCTTCCATGGGATAGGCAGCCGCCCAGCGGCGTATCAGCAGATAGCTATAATTAAAAAATATTTAGCCAGGAAAGTAAACAATCGACCATTGTGCGACATTATCTGCGCAGTTATTCAAAACAAACATTATCTTCAGTAAAGTTCCCGTGCATTATGTACCTATCTGTACCCGTAACTCTTGACTTATGAAGATCGTGATAGATGAGAGGTTATAGTTATGCACAGTACAAGTAAAAGGATACTTATCAAAACAATGTTAATAGTTGATTATGTACTGGCTTAACTCTCTTGTATTTTTGGGAATAGCCCGCTACGACTGGCAGGAGTTTGTGAAGGAGAATTTCGCATAAGTTCTAAACTAGTCGAGGTAATCTGAAAAAACTTACATGTTTACATTCATACACTACATACTTACAATTTTTCTCATCAAAAACTCACTTCATTTTCATAAAACATTATTTTAATAATTCTGTTACCATTAAAATCAAACGAAAAATTCTTCATTTAATTACGCACTAAGGAGAAAATTATGAAAGCGAAATATCCAGGATACTGTGGTGTTCAGAAATCAATTTTAACCACAGGAATAATGCAAAAGGGCAAATATAAACCAATAAAGCAATTGATTCAATAATATGTACTAGTACGGTTAACTTAACTAAGCGAATCGAATCGTGAAAAAAACGTTAAACTCAGTAATAAATGGTTCCTAATGAAGCAGTGGGTTCTCTGCAGGCTCTTAATAGGTTTCTTAACAGAACCTCCTGGTATGCGTGACGAATTTGACTCTACTCCGTCTAGCCAGTTAAATAAATGAGTTACGGCGTGATATTAAAAAATTCTGGGTTTCGTTTATTAATGATTACAATAAGTTCTAAAGACATTCTTTTTTTGTTTTTTTTGTCTTTCGGGTTAAGGTGTATCAAACACTCTATAAATTCAACGAAGTATCACCTAATAAAAATAACTCCAATAAAATGCCTTTGCATTCAATGCTTTATATTATTGACATATAGAACATTGAGTTGTTATTGACTAGAGTAGTTTATTAATAATATAATAAATAAAAAAGTAGATTTTGACGAGACTTTCACTGGCATATAGCTGATGTAATAAGGAGTAACTTAGCAGTAAATTAGTAAAACCAATTTTTTTGACAAAATTGCCATTACTTTGATTAATTAGCTGTCAGCTGTCCAAATAGTATAAACCCATAGCCCCCCCAAAGTCTTATTATACGTGATTATTAAATGATTGACAAAGTCCTCAAACCTTGGACATAGACCATAATACTTACTGCACCATTCATTTAAAACAAAACTTCTCCTAAACCGAAGACCAATCCATTTTGCACAACGAGGATTGCCTAGCAATTCTTTCAAACACACAATTCAACGTGACGAAAAAAAATTTTTAAGCGAAAATAACAGAATGAGAAAAAACCTATAAAGGAATACAAATAGCTATTCTAACCGACACTCAAGCCAGCACTTTTTCCTCTCCAATAATAAAGATTAACCAAAAAATAGGTAGACGCGTAAGAATCCCAGCGATCTTGGAACAGGAGACAATAAGACGCGCGCCATGTACGGCGGGACCATATTGGGCGCAGCAAGAACTGAGGAATGCAGCCCTGACAAATCACCGTACAATTTGTTAGCTTAAACACCAACTATAGGGGATGAGCAGAAATATATGCCAATAATATGCCATTAATATAAATGTTGATACGCTATCTTATTGCTTATTACTATCCTAGCAAATAGCAGGTAATGATTTATTTTTGCTTTATATGAAAAAGAATATTAGTATAAAAATGAGAAAGGGAATGCTCCAATGATTCGGACACTTTTTACGGACACAGAAGACTTTTAAAATCTTTAAGTCTTTAAATAAGAATAAATTAAGTAAATGAATTTTAAGTATATAATGAAACATAATATTATATTATGTTTCATGTATATGTGCCCGATGCATGGCGATAGATTCACCACCTATTCCATAATGGGACGTAAAAGTAACTGGTGAAACGTGGGAATGGTTCTGCATTTCTCTGCCTACCTCTTCGGGGATTACAGGCGTGAAGTTACTTTTTTTTTTACTTTATATAATTAAATGCTGAACCCAGAAGCCAACCAACCTAAGATGAAACACTCCAAGTACAGATTTCCTTTCACTCCAAATAGAGATTTCAAAATTTGTGCTGTAACAGGAAAGAAGGTGAGTGGAATAGAGTTTTTAACCAAATGAATATATCTATATTGTCAAGTCAATTATTTAAAGGACTAAGCAGAGACTGTAACATCTACAGAACCTACTAACTTTACCTCATGTTAATTTTGTAAAAATTGTGATAAGTACTTACCGTAGTTACTCCTGCAATATTGACCATTTCTGAGCTACCGACAAGGGCAAACGTTTTTTCTTGACTTCCAATTGGATAATGGTATTTTCTATCGAGGTAAGTAGGTATAATTGGATGATATCATTTTGTACGGTTTAGCCTCACGCCATTTATTAGACATGCCGCTGTACTGTCCATGCAAAAGTTAATTAGGTATTTTAGCATTGAATGGTATTAAAATTCAAGGTAATTGTTTAAATGTAGGTTAACAAATGATATTTCAACACGCTTTTATTAGCTTCCCTGTAATTAACTATGTAAGGGAGTCTTACAACTTAAATATACAAATCCAGACTCGTAGCCACTACTAGAAATTTTAACTAGAAATTCTAGTGAGACAAATCCTACAGTACCTTATAGGTCGAATGGTTGCGAATGCCTTGCCCTTGTCCTTGATTCAAGTCCCGGGTTGAGCGCTATTGAACTTCTCTTAGAATGTCTAGCACTGAGACGATTTCTGGATTTGTTTCCGGAGTATGGAAAAGAACGCCACTTATTTCATTGTCGGACGTAAACGTAACATAGAAACATGTGAGTGTACTACACTTTTCTGCCTACGTCTTCGGTGATTATAGGCGAGATCTTACGTTTATGATGTAGGTACTATTAAAACACTTCTTTATTAACAACTGTAGGCATGTTAATCAACATATTCAAAAACGGCAGGCACCAAGTTTCAATACGAAAATGCGAGCTGTCAATTGCGATTACACTGGCGTTTTTATATGTACCTATAAGTATACATTATCTTATGTATCTATTCAATTTCAAGACTTACATACCTAATTATGCAACGAATGACTAAGGTTTTCGAACCGGATAATCGAAATGTTTGTCCAGTGTCAAAATAGTCAAATCACATGCCGTTTCATAAAATAGTGATCGAATATCTATTCATATGTCAAATTATATCAGTGCTTCGAGCTGTTACGTGAAACTTACGGATGCTTAAATTATGCAGCTAATTTTTAATATATGTACATTGGTCATTATCATCGACTCTTATCTTTGTAGCTCCATTAAAAAACTGTAGGTATTTATGAGACACTCCATGCGACACAATACCTACATCCAGATATTTTTAAAACGTTATAGGTACCTACTTTAGTTTCATTTGAAACTTATAACATAGTATCTAACTACAATAAGTTATTATTTCATTGATAATGATAAATAACTATGCTAATATTGATACCTACTTTTTAATTATATAGCAACATAAAATGTTGATACAAAAAGATTCGCAATACACGTGTTGAATATTTAATATTTTTATCCAAGATAAATAAAGCGACCAGACAACAATTCTGTAGATTCATATTGGATATCTGCCCGTTATGCGATTTTGACCTTCAAGCTGACCTTTCATGCCAATTGGGTCAGAATATACGTTACAATGATGTAATCTCAAGGAATTGGACGAGGTATTCACCGCTCAAAAAGTGAACACACAAATCCCGGGTAATAACATGTTTGATAAAATATATTTCTGGGAATCTTTATGTGGAGGAGATATTATACATAAAACGAGAAAATAGCTGTCTCAGTAGCCGCTACGGTCCAAAAACAAGTGTTACCGACCACGAATGGGACTGCAAGAGTATTAAGTATTATATGTAACATTGATAGAAATAAAAGTATTCATTGCTTAGTTATTCGTTTTATTAGTTAGTATTCATTGCTGATAGGACTGTAGGAATAGGACTGTTAGTAAAGTTAGGATGGCGTATGTTACTATGTGTGCAGTCAGTATTAATTAAAGTTTGTCTTGTACGACATTGGTCACAGAAGTCCTATTGTTCCTGACGACGTGTGCAGTCAACTCTAGTATGAAATGCACACTAATCACATAATTATGTCGATACATATTATGTAGGTACATGGTATCGTTTTTAATTTGAGAATTTATTTTTTTGCATATCTAATCATTTATGTAGGATTTACCACAATATATTATATGATAAGATATAGCAAGCATTTTCTTCGGCCATTTTATCGTATCTCCGTTAGAACACGGGAACTTGGTTGGAACTCTTCGTTGGCCAAGCTGGCAGATGCTGACGCATGTTCATGCTCATTTACTTCTCTATGAACAGTACCCCTGATTAATTATTATTTAACGTTTGCACTTAAACGTAAATATGTACGTATCATATTTCTTCCCAACATTCCTTCACCTACAATGGTTTATGACAATTCGTGCATCCGCTGAAATTGTTATTCACTTGTCGTGATATCTTGAATCTTATCGCCTATTATAAAAACATCGCGAATATCAAAAATCGTACGATGACATAAATACCTCCTGCGTTCACACGTTGAACGTGTTGTCATAATTTTTAATAATTATACATTTTCGATTTTATAGCTAACAATAGAGTTCAAAAAACAATGTCATTCTTGCTTATTATCTATACTTATAATAAATCTGTAGAGAAATCAATTGTGTACATGAAATATATTTTCAAAACAACTATCAGGGGGTGATTAGGGATCGATACTGATGCCAAAAATG
>DWTO01000471.1:17500-21158 GCA_018244755.1 Jemadia pseudognetus | reverse complement strand
ATCTAATTATACAGAAAAAGTATTAAGTCGATGACAAGGATACACGATATCGTTAAAGAAGGACGAACTGGATGTAGCTGAGATGCAGTGAAATCAATTTCCTGTTGGGCCAGGGTCGCAATAATAAGGCACAAAGTTCAAGGTCGTACCTTCTACTGGCTTGGCGACGATTACTAACGCTCTGTGTGTTTGTGTTCAAGCTTGATGCACTTTAATGAAGTAATTTTACTATAGGTATACTACACAATTTTTCTCATTACAAATTTTTTTTTATTGAGATTTTGTAGTAGTGGCTCGGAATCTGGATGTGTGCCCGGTGTATGGCAAAAGGCTCACCACCGATTACATAGTGTGTCGTAAACGAGACTGGTAAAACGTGGGAGTGTACTACACTCCTCTGCCTACCTCTTCGGGGATTACAGGCGTGATGTTACATTATAAATAAATACTGCCTCGTTGGTCGGGTGATTGCAAGCGGGACTGCTGCTCAAAAGGTCCTCGGTTCAAATCCCGGCTCGGACACTAGTGGATTTTTCTAACTTAGATTTTTTTTAGAAATTTCTAGTAGTAGCCCGGAGTCGGAATTTATGCTCGTGTATGAAAATAGCCGAACCATTTATTCTATTCCATAATGGAAAGTAAACGTAACTGGTGAATCGTGGAAGTTTACTACAGTTTTCTGCTACCTGTTTCGAGGAAATACGGAGGTGACGTAACGTTATGTTATAAGTCATTTAGCTATGAAGCTATAACTTATGTAGGTAAATAAAAATAGTTATAAAGTTAGTAGTTCTGTAGGTGAGATGCTGTTTTGTATTAATACTAAACATTTTCTAAACATTTATTTATTTACTCTTTACTGTTAAGGTAATCCGTGTCGAAATGGAGAAATAATACATCCTCAAACCCCATACTGGGATACGGGTGTCGTAAGATGGGACTGAAACCGGCGCTGGTAGATCGAGTTATGGTGCGGCCTGTAGCACGGCTAAATATCCTGGCCGTTGAGGGGCAGTAGCATAGGTGGCGCGAGTAGGCGTGCTCTGCGATCCTCAACCCTTATACCTAGCGTGGGACCTATGAGCAACCCCTCGGACCTTCCGGAAGGCCTATGTCCAGCAGTGAACTAGGACAGGCTGATGATGATATTGATAACATTAACCTACAGTAAAGAAACAAAGGGCGGATTGAATGCCCAACAGCATTCAATCCATGTTTTCAATGACAATTGGCTTAAACAATATAAATATGACGTATTATTGATAGATACGTTTTTCCTGTTTTTAGTCACTCATTCCCAATATCTAACCACGTGATCGTAAATACACATAATGATCGTAAACGAGTTTGTTGAAATTCACACGGGATAACGTCGACAAGTACCTACTACGTATAAAATAAAATCCAAACGTTACAGAAGCTATAAATGCTATAATGTTGACAGTATGTGATGCAGGTATTTATTATCAGGATTTCCACCTAAAGAAATAATTTTCCATTACGTTATCCATCAGTACCTACAAAATTTAATTTTCTCTAGAGGTCGACATTTGACCACTTTTTCAAGTTAATCTCATTAATTTTACACCAGCAGCTAAACTCTGTGTGAAAACAATAAATTTAATTCAGTCTCAACAAAATGGGAGCATATCGTAACATCACGCCTGTTATCCCCGAAGAGGTAGGCAGAGGAGTGTAGAACACTCCCACGTTATACCAGTTACGTTTACGTCCCACTATGGAATAGGTGGTGAGCCTAATGCCATGCACCGGGCATAAATCCAAACTCCGAGCCACTTCTAGAAAATCTAAATTAGAAAAATTCTATAGTAGAAAAATTATATACATATAATTTCGAATAAATTTGGATTTTTTGTACAAAGTATGAAAGCTTCCATTAAAAACATTGATGTGTGGAGTGTAACCAAGCTCTACTTTAAGAGCCACAGCCGACATCACCTGTCCGTGGTGAATACTGCTTTACAACAGACGTGGAGAGTCCGTGACTGTATTTCCCAGTCAATATTGTCTTTCAGTTTGCCACCCCTATAAAATAGAACAGATCGTGTAAGACCCAATTTAATTGTTGGCGACAGGGAGATGCTATTTTCATGTTAAATTAGCACGAGAAATTTAGCCGTCGGGGCATTCGATAACCGGATTGACATGGCTAATTGATATATCTAATTCAAGAGGTTTCTTGTTTGTAACTTAATACATTTTGTTTCAGATACATTGATATATAGGTTATTAATTGCGAGGTTATTATAAGCATACTTGTATATTGTAATAGAACATAACAATGACGTACAAAAAAGCGCGACATCGCACCTGTAATCCCTGAAGACGTGGGCAGAGAAATGTGATATACTCCCACGTCTACGTCCCACTATGAAATAGAGGATGAGGCCGTTGCTATAGGTACACCGGGCACAAATCGATACTCCGAGGCAGTACCAGGATTTTAACTAGAAATTTTAATTAGACAAATCCCGTAGTAACACCAATAAAATAGACAATGACCGCGTATATAAGAAGTCCCTATTAATAGGTCGATTGTAATGGGTATCTATTTTATGGTATATGGCCTGTATGTGCTGCAAAGCAGCATACTTCATTTCCGTTCGTTTCGTTCGTCGTTCGAAATTACAATCCTAAAGTCAAGCTTCAAGTTGAAATGTATTAGTTTATGAACAGGTGGTAAGTATGTAAGTTACATAATTTTTCACGGATATTAATTATAAACTTTCACTTTGACGTCATCGTGAAAACAAACTGTGATAATGTTGGTAGTTCAGTTTTAGTGCATAAGGACGAGTGGCCGGGGGTGGCGGGAGGACGCGGGGCGGGGAGGGGGCGGAGGGCACGTGTATTGCGCGATACGGACAAAAATAGGACAGAAAACGTTTTCATCAAAGCTTAAAGCTACAAAAGTGCTTCTGTATATTAAAACAGTACTTCGAATTGTATGAATTTGAATTCGGGACGATTACTAAGTTGATAACCTTAATCCTTTCTGTTAACTTAGCAAACGTTTAGTATAACCTGAGATTAACTCTAAGTTCTCGTACATAAATATATTATTGGAGAATGAACGATACTAAATATAACATTGCGAATTACATTCGTTTTTCTGAACTAACGAGCTCAAATCCGGTGTTATAAGGCTCGTTATTAATTACATTTAGCCCAAAATCATCTTATGAAATGGGTTATTTATAGCCTAATTACCGATGTCTCCCGGCCGGGGTGGGCGGCGCGTGTATGTCACGGTACGATCTACCATAGCAACGGAGCCAGATTTCATTGTAACTGTTCGAGGCGTTATTTATTTTACTGCTACTACATATCTTATCGTGTTATCCGGTCTAGTATTCAAGCAATACGTTAGAATTTCTTTTTAATTACATTTGATTATACCTCGCACCTCTGTAGCAGCAAAGTAGTGTTGTTTTGCAGCAAGAATACATGCGGCTGAGTAACAATGTGTGTTGTTTTAAATGGTATTAAATTATAACAATAAAAGTGAAGCTCTGGTTAAAGAGACAATGTCATTGAAGGAAATGCTTTCAAAATCATATCGTTCCTATCTTACATAATAACTCCCTTATACATAATATACCCAACTTACACACACTATACACGCAGTACCGCATAC
>DWTO01000471.1:0-12500 GCA_018244755.1 Jemadia pseudognetus | reverse complement strand
CATCACCGGAAGGAGTATCTAAATAAACTGACTGACCATGTTAATCCACTGCATTAGTGACGCCGAATACTGACCAATTCTAAGCAGGAAATTACAAATACAGCGACTGTTCAAATAACCGAATCATCTGCATTAATATTAACATACAGTCATCATAATGTTAAATATTAAATGCATACATTTCTTACATTCTCAAAGTGAATCTTTTTCATGACAGAAAAATGTTTAAAAATTCGACTAAACGCGAAATTGAATTCTAATAAAATCTACTAAGATTCCATCTTTTATTCTTTCTTTTATTAGATCACATTTAATTAAAAATTGTAAAGACTACAGCTGTAAAGCGGAGCAAGTCATGCTTAAGAGACAAGAAGAACGTTTGATGTCACCGAGAGCGTTCTTAATTAATTTCCTCTCCTACAATATTCAGCGTATTCTTTTTTTTACTTCAAACGGTCTAAGAGCTAACTGTTTCAATACTTACTCTTATTTTTTGGGTCCGTCACCAAAAAAACTAACTAACATGTTCCATCCGTTACAATTTTTATGGAATCATTATAGTATAACCGTGTACGTTTAGTCTGTGAACAGGTTTTATATGGAAATGCCGCTCGTTCCGCCTATGTACGAACGTTTTTGGTTAATTAATTTAATTATATCTTCGATATTGCTGGTCACGGTACGATAGCGAAAACTAAAACAGTGGGTTTTAAACTATTCATATTACGGAAACATGAGATAGGTATATGTCAATTATGTAATGTTTTATACCTATTTCATAACAAGCCAAGCGCAAACCAGACAAAACAATAATCAAAACGCATCACTACCATACGTTTATGAATAAGGTGAGTTCGGCTGGAAGCGACGACGTACGTACGTTGGAACCGAGTGTGAGGTGAATCATAAAAACTGAATTTACATGCGTTGTATGGACCATCGAGCGACGGTGTAGTGGCTGATAATGGATAACGCGAACAACATCATTATGGATGTACTTGTTTGTTCCGACTTACCTATTTGTTGATATGTAAAAATTGACTAGTATTAATTAAGTCAATATATGTATAATAGTGTTCTAAAATAAAAGTGCAATAATGTCGTAAAAATTTTGATGGGGTCAGGGCGAGTCCTCCTGTATGTTGTTTAATAGATAGGAAAGTAGGTTAGAATGTTATGAAACGATAGGTATACAGCATGATATAATTTCACTCCTAAAAGGAATCAACCATTATAATTATAAATAACCATGCACCATGCATGAAGTGTGTAAAATTCTAACTATCCATCAATTTAGCTTCAGCACATTTCCGTTATATTCGTACAATTTGTACGTTATATTATATATATGTACATTGACTATAGGAAAGCTAAGACAACAGTGCACCAATAATATAACAGGTATAGCAAGATAGTTAGGTAAGTGTGCACAAAAGTTATCCAAACATCGCCATTCGCCACTTGGTCATGAAACAGTAAAAGTTGCGAGCGGCGTGCAAGTGGGACGGACGCGGATTCGATCGCCGGCAGCGGCGGGACGCGCTCGGGTCATTCACCCCGCCGCGCGCGCGGACCGGCCGAGCGGCTCGCGGGCGGCGATGTCGACTCGTGTGCGACGTGACGATCGCGAGATGGGGGCGATTTTATACGTAAGAAAGCATTCATTAATCACTGAGCCCCCACATATACGAGGATGGCCTGGAATGTTAGAATTCATTTATAGTATAAATGTAAAACATAACATACCATTACGCCTGTATTTCCCAGAAAGTGTAGGCAGAAAAGTAGAGAACACTCCCACGATACCCATATGCATGCAATACTATTACTATTTTTAACTACATTGACGTATTTACCCAGTGTATTGATCAGCACCACATCAATAGAGTTTGGACTCCTATGCTAAGCAAAGCTAAATTTCTAGTATAATAAAAACAAAGCAAACTTCTCTTTCGGTACTTCGCAACGGGATTCTAAATATAAACACCCACGACAACTACAGGTAAATTGTACAAAACGAATTAAATAATAATTTCTTAAATTCAAGTGGTCGGTAGGGTAATGCAGCTCCTCACCGTCATTACCGTCACCGTCACATGTCATTAACCGGACATTATTGAAAATAAACAGTGACTAGTTGCATTTGAAATAACGACTGAACCGGTTGTAGTACACATTAAGTTTGAGGAAATTATTAAACTCTCCGCTTGCGGATCTGCTGGAAGACATGCCTGTATGGAATAAGTAGTTCGTTTGTGCGAATGTCATATTATTGCTTAATTCCTAATCATTGGTATATCATTCAAATGCAAAAATCGTCCAGCTTGGAATTAAAATAAGCGATAAAAGTATGAAAATAAATGCACTATTTATATAAGCATAATTAATTTGTAGAAGACAACATAACAAAATAAAGACAAACTAATTACAATGTAAACAAACGATGTAATATCGTTTATATACATCCTGCACGGACGCAGTAATTTAACGAATCCACTATCCACACCGGCACCGCGGGCCCATTACTCTCCGAAGCGTTGACAGATCAATACTGGCCATTGTTCACCGCGACGTACATTTAAGCTCATTACGAGACCGCAACAGTTTTGAACGGTATCGCACCTCCCACCCCCGACTCCGTCCCCAACTACAGTGCAATGCCTAATTATGCAATTACAATAATTCCCGATTTGCTTCTCTATTGCGATCGTTAACATTCCAAAATTGGAAGCATAAACGATACAATATGTAAACACTCATATTCACAGAAAGCATCTCATGAATATGAGCAATGGCACTGCTTTGGACATGAATAAAAATTCGATAATTTATAAGCCTTTATATCACTCATACAATAAGAGGCTCATTGTGTCAGGGTAACAGAAAGAAAGAAACAATTTATGCATATTAATATAATTACATTGTTGTACGTGTTCCTACACAGAAAAAGTAATAAATACAAAATGAGAAAGGGCATACTCTGATGATTCTGAATGTAGAAAGAATGGGAGATTTCTATAGATTTGTGACTGAGATCGACAAGCCGAATGTTGATAAACAACAGATGGACAGAAGACCAATGCTCATTATACATAAGTTGGTCAAATAGGTTTGATACTAGTTAATATGGAAGTCACAAGTGTCCGACTCCAACGTGAATGTATAAAGTGAAAGGTACATATAGAAAAACACTTGCGTCTGTAGTAATAAAAGATATTTGGCACTTCGATGAGCTCTACCTACAGCGGTAAGGTAATAGACATGACGTAATTATGTAACTAAAATGTTCATACATCGTAATTATAATGATCCAACTCTGCGAAATATGTACATAATTTAAACGTACAACTATGTAGTAAAGTATCAGCTGTAGAATTTTTATTATTTCAAGTGATGCAGCTAACGAACACACGCAATTGAACATGAAAATCAAAAGGAATTACAATTATAAATTCACACATACATAATGATAACGCGTATCAATGTTACGTAGATTTAAAGTTCACCAAAGCATATATGTATAGTACTTAATGTGTATATTGGTACACGCAGACATGTACAAAGATAGTACGCAACTGGCCGCCAGTCGCGAATCAATACTGTGTGACCGAGTGTCGAATGACCCAATCGCACGTACGAATATATATATTTATGTATGTTCGCATGTATCGCTCTTTATAACGCCATGAAAGTTAAACGTTCGTTACATAATCGGTGTGGATAATAGAAATGGCACTGGAATAGTACTCAACTATACTTGCGTAATGAACATGAATAACATAAATAACATGAATACATCGTAGGTAAGTCGATACCAATTACATGTAATTTACTACGATGTAACAGACACCGTAAGATTTAACAATTGTCACAATGCTTGTCTTTTTTTATTAGCAATGATTGACCTAAAAAATCTTTTACAAATATCAAGAGTAACTAAATTTATTAATTCATTATTAAACGATAATGATTTAATTATTTAAAACGGATAAAGGAATATTTTTGGATTCCATGTTTAACAATCGAGTTCTGTGAAAATTATTCGCTCAAATTGGGAAAAAAATTACAAAGCGTAAGGGTAAGATGAATTCTGTATGTAGACTACAAAGGGTAAAATGAATCATTTAAACAAATGAAAAGCAAAAATAAGTAAAATTGAAAAGGTTATTGTAACGATGACGATGAAAATGTATAAGTAAATATACCCACCTCCCGAATATGTTATAAAAGTACAAAAAATATTTTTTTAAGACAATTACTATGTACCGCGCATGGCGCTCGCAATGTTAAATCAATGCGATAATAAGAATATTATTATTAATATTTTAAATGTTATCTATCAATCATACTAGCTCACCAGTCACACTTGAAGTTGTTTCCAACCCTCTTTCAAAATTAAGTTTCAAACTTCTGTGGGTACCGGACCGGTAACTAAGCGACTTAGTCCTTTCAAACTTTTACTTTATACTTTCGCAGGGTTTACAACGACGTATTATTTCACAATACTTTGTTCCGTGCTTGGTACATGTAATTGTATTTATAAGAGATCTTCCGTAACACAAGTATATTATATAGACATATTTGTCAGGTACATCATGAGCAAATATAATTGGAGAAACAAATATAAAGGTAGTATTTATTTCACAACTGAATTATCTTCAATGGTTATACCCGCTGATGGAACATACGAAACAACTCAGTTCAACATCAAAATCAATTACAATTAATAACGCAGTTGTAATATGTTCATTAGTCAAGTGTCATTTTAAGAATGTCTTACAAAATTATCTACTACTAAAAGTACACTAGTATTGTTGTATACATTTTTATACAGGTGGTGACTGCAACCCTCTTAACAGTGACAGTAACTTTAATGTTGTACTTTCAATATTTCATTGCAAATTCACTCTAGAGCATTAATTCGGAGTAATTTGAAAGTTTCCAAATTCAAATTTAATCTTAAAAGACATTTCTGCGTTAAATTAGAAATCACTTCTTATTATTGTTAATACTTTAGTTAACTTTAGTATTGAAATAAAGCATATTTTTTTGTCTACATTAAGCTGGCTTCACTGCACACAATAACAAGATTGAGGGCAACCTGTGATGAGATACCAACGGAACAAATACTTCGTAAGTACAACGTTTGGTCATCATTTATAATCTCCCCTCTTCCAAATTTACTTCAAAGTGAGCCGAGTCGAGACTATAATTGACCCGCGCTTTGGGTTGACAGTTTTGCGATTTAAATTTGTAATCTGTATTTTTAAGTGGTTTACAAAAGTTCGGTAAACTTTTAATGAATAAAAAGTTCATGGGATCAGTACATTCTTTCTTGTTATTAGAATTTACTTAATTACAGAGAAGATTCAAACTCTAAAATGGAGGAAGGATTTGCTAGTACAATAATTATACACTTGTTGGATGGAACTTGTTGAGTAAATAAGTAAAATACGTTTGCTTATCAAAGAATATTGCAAGGTGAACTAATAGAATAATCAGCGTTAAGTTAAACGGTGTGAAGGGATAAAGATTTTTCCACGTTTTTGGAATGGCTGTTATATTTTAAAAAACGCGCATAATTGCGCTGTTTTAATGTTTATGGCTAAAAGATAAGCAAATTAAAGATATATTGTAATAAATAACAGTGGCGTTCAACTTCATTTGACGCTTGCTTAATTCATAAAAAAAAGACAGAAACGAATAAAAGACACGATATTTTTTTGTTTAATTAATTCATTAAACTCTGATTGCATTATTTACCAGTCAATCCAGAGTGAAGTTGGAATATGTCGGAGCAGATAACTAGACATATTATATTATGCCCTGTTTATAGAGATATTGTTGGGTAATAAAGAATGAAATTTGTACCGCAGATTACCGTACATATACACGTAACCCGCTACCCCTAGATAATAAGTTAGAACTTGAGTAACTGACAACACGTTCCTACATTATCAAGACCTACATTATAAAGACATTATGCGTGTGAAAATGAGCAAGTTGGCATTAAGCTAGGTATTATAGATGACTAGTATTAAGGCGGGCACCGGTGTAAGGTTACAGACACGTCAGACGAGCCACTTAAACCCTAACAAGATTCACGGCGATAAGTCGGTTAATACACAACTCACCTAATTAGGTTTGTGTGTTGGCTGTCGGGAAATCACATTATAATGGAGCTTCGCAAACGTAAGGGTGCTTTGTGAAGAGCTTAGCGAATATCTATGTTATGTTATCATATCATGGACATACATTGATATAAAATTTCAGTTTATTCTTATGCAATTATTAGCGTCACTTAATGATTTTCTAACTATTTATACATAATAGCTAATATGTGTTACGAAAATATGAAATCGTTAGGTTTTTAAATGCTATAGGTAACGTATATGTAAGTATAAATAATCATGTATTTTAATGCATATACATTATATTATATTAGTATGTAGTATGTTATTATATTAGTATGTAGTAGTAAAAACAAATAAAAAACACCTGTATATTCGCTATTGACGACTATTTCACTTGATATTTAATCAAATATACCTTAGATATAGCACACTGGCTCAGAAAATTCCAATGCAATTATGGCCAGATTAGTAGAAAAATGTTACAATTAGACAAATTTTACTAACACAAATAAGTACCAATTTAACTGCTAATAACGTAAATATCAGTATCTAACACACATCTATATGTACATAAATATATAATATACATAATATTATGTGTATTAGTGAATATAATACAATTGTTGCAAAATAAGCCGATTATCATAAATCATTCAAATACAGTTATGTCAAATATCAATATCCACAATTAAGACAAAAGCCGCAAAAGAATAAAGGACATCAACACAAACTAAATGGACGTTACTTCATAATCGAATATATCAGTGTGACAAGTAAGAAATATGGGACAACGGAATCAGAAAAGTCAAGGATATAAAAGTACCTACAACAATACAAAAACGTACATACGTTCGTTCGTACACAGGAGCGTCCCCCTCTCGAACCCCTTGTTGTTTGTGTAGGCTTCAATTTCAAGTTCATCGCGTTCAATGTGTATTACGAAAGGGGGTCAACAGTCGAGGCGAGTTAACCCTCGTGCAGACAGGTGAGGGACGTGGCGCAAGTTTCGCGATCGATCCCCGCCGCGGCGTGTGTGAGTGACCGACCACGTCGCGTGTACAATCTGCCCTATTTTAAGGTAACTGAATGAATAGGGGAAGGAACGGGTGGAAATTCAACTCACATTCTAATTTTCACATGCTTTTAATTTCTTCCCAAGTTATATTCGTTGTATTTTATGTTTACACATACCCTTTTGTTTGTATTTATACACGTACCATACCACTTTGAGCGCTGTAATTACGTTTAAATACAGTGACATCACATCTGAAATCCTTGAAAAGATAAACAGAGAAGTGTAGTTGACATCCACATTTGATCAGTTACTTTTTCGTCCCACTATGAGATAGGTGGTGAAGAACATAAATTCAGACGTTGAGACCCTACTAGACATTTCTCCTAGAAAATCCAAGTTAGAAAATCCAGTGGTACCCGACACGACGGGATTTGAAACCAGGACGTCTCAGCAGACGCACTTGAAACTACTTTCGACCAACGAGGCAGTGCGATTAGTTTACTTGACTTGTTTTTTGATTTTCGACATAGATCAATCAGCCATTCGATATAGCCAGCCAGCATGACTTCTCCGAGATATAATAAAACATGTCCCAAAAATTCATGTACATTTTGCGATTGAATTATTTTTATATGAAACTATTTACAATGTACACACATATTCAGGCCTCCTTCAGTTGTGTGGTATTAAAGACTTATGGATGGATGTAATAAAGTTTACAGCAAGTGCACTTTGGTAATAGCGACGTCGGCTTGTAACAAAATATAGACAATAGTTTCCGCATATGTTGACAAGAAATATTCAAAGACAGGTCCCTCGTTAGAAAGGAAATAAATTAAAATATTTCAGAATTATTTTGTGAAGTGTTCCGTGAAAAAATGACTATTAAGCATGCAACTTGTGACAAAAGCCCACTGAATGTTCACGGACTGAGGAAGTATGTACATATGTATTCAGAAGTAGGAAAATAAGTACAAAAAGGACACTAACTGGAAACACACAAATCAATAGATACTTGTTGATCGTAAGGTAACTAGAAGAAAAAGAATTATACGTCTTATCACTTGTGTTATTGTGATATTTATTTACCATAGTATTGATTTTTTGTCAAAATTAAGAAGATTTAAAAAACCATAACTGATAAATATACACAAAATAGATAAATTTCATTAATATTCAAAGTAAATCCATGTTATACACATACATATATCAACATACTACCTACGCATGAAAAATATTAATCTTGCGACATAATTACTAAGCAAACGCGACATTATCGTATAATTTATTTTTAACAATGTATACGACAAATTTGTTCAATGTGAAATGAACGAGAGCTAATTTTTTTACCACGTTGAGGCTTTTGTCATAAATGTCATAATTGAATTGTACAACGATATCGTGAAAAAGAAAAGGCGGCTCACGTACGACAATTCGCATGTCCTTGGAGTACGACACGTTCGCTGCTAATGTACAACAAGAAACCCACAGAGTGTTTACATAATAATCACATCAGCGCGATACGGATGATGCATGTTCCGATAATAATTGCACTTACATCTGATTTTATGCAGTTGTCAATGTATTTTCATGTTTCGGTTTGGCAAAGCTGATAACCAGAATGCGCGCGAGTCCTACTTGATATTGAATAAAACTATCCATAAATCCTATGTGACAATTTTTTCATTATTAATTTAAACATTATTTAGATTATAGAAATTGTGTAACAAAACAGCAGTTAATTGTTTAAAAATTATTTGAACTTATTTGAAAACCAGCAAATAGAGAATACAACGATTAGGTACGATTTAAGTTTAAAAGAAATATAAACAGCTGGACTTCTCGCAGGTAAAAATATCAGCCGAAAACCAAAACGGACCGCAATACTAAAATAATTGACGACTTACGGAATAAAGCTTTTGTAAAATGTAGTTCAAAAACAAAACAACAAACAGACAAATTAAACGATAGACCCGCCATCGACACAAAACGTGATGCATACCATACGTCCGAATAAATTGTATTTGAATTGTGTAACCTAATTTGCACTCAAATTAATAGTTACGTAAGTGTAGTTCAAAGGATTCGTAAATGAAAAGTCGTTCCAATTCGTAAGTTTTCATCTACTTGACAGTAATAGGAACGAGGGTAATGCGAGTTATTTGTACAAAAAGATTCGTTTAAAATAGCCAATACACACTAATGATTGTTTTCTAGATCAAGTAGAGATGTAAAATCAAGGTGCAGATATTACGCATATAAAATTTAAATAGATTCCCCATAAAGCGTGGAAAACTATTTGACCGAGATACGTGGTGTCCACTTAGTTTAGCTCCACGGGACATGAGCTTTTTATTGGCCGCCTCGCCGCAAGGGGAACAAGCCAGCAAACGAACAAAAGGAAGACACAAAGCCGCCGCGCCACAATGCGCTGATTGGAGTGACAAACGATTCCCCCTTCTCCATTCTCCCTTCCGCTCCTTCCCCCCAAATTGAACGACCGAAGAGCAAAGTCGGCTTTAAAGTGCGTTCGATCCAAATTGGTGCTAATTTTATAATGGTCAGCTGGAATTCGATTGTGTACGACTGTTTCAATTCTCTTTTATCTCAATGGCCGCCCACATTAATTTCTCGCCGTGCGTAAATCACAGTTGAATTATTTCCTTTGCGAGCGAACATAGCTAACTAAACTTAAATAAAAAAAAATGTATTTGAAGAACAAGATAATTTGTAAATGGCACATGAATATATATATTTACGATCCTTTCAAAATGCTCATAATCCTTCAAAGTAATCAAAACACTTGATAATAGAGACGAGTCAGTCGGATACGATTGAGTTGCGAGTGTGACGGAAAAACGTGTTTATTCTGTCATCAAAGCCCAAAACTGTGAGTCAGATAGATGTAACAAGAGACGGGAGGCGGGGCGCGCAAACACGAACGCGCGGTGAGCAAACACCGTGCACCATTAACACGGTAACAATCCGTCAATTGAATTACCACTATTAGTCCACGGAATGGTGGCAATAACACCCGAACACCACACCATACACATGTAACAATAGGGCGTGAGTATCACAATGGAATTGTTAACGACGATGATGTACAAATATGAATAATCAGGCACACATTCACGACGCAATAGAACCGAACCTCCTATACAACCGCTACCTATTCATTGTACCGAGTACAGTATAAAGAGAAGAAATAATATTTCAAAAGAAATTCGAAAATTTTTCAAAGAAAACTTAGTTGAAGTTCAGTACTGCAGAAAATTCTTTTATACAAGTAAATTCCGAAGTCAGCATTCAGTTGAGAACTTTCAAGTTTTAAACTGCTTTTTGTCGTGGCTACTTCGCCGTGGTAGGGAGGTTAACAACTTTTTCATTGGCACCGTAAAGGAAAACAAATAAGAGCCGCGAAGTTTGGGGTAAACAATGTTGCAATCATCGACATTGTGTCGAAAACATTGTTTTACAAAAAGAGCAAATAAATGAATAAGGTAAAATATAATCTTCCGCATTTATAATAGACTCTACATAACTTTGCGGAAATTTAATACGACAAAGTTTGTTAGAAAACAGTTACATTATAAAAGGAATAATTTTCATAAAATGACGATATTTCAAGGAGAATTACAAATGACGTAGTAAGAAACGGCCAGATTTTTTGAACAACACATTTTCTGTAAAGAATAAAAAAATGAATGCGATGGCGTTCCGTGACGGGGAGCCGTCACGCGACAAAAGACCTAATGGCACTCTTGCGAACACCTTTTGTCTATACCGCTCGTGAGTTTCTCACGCGGCGATCGTTGACACCTAACGCTAGGCGAGTTCTCCGCGTTGTAGTGTCGACAACTGCGCCGTACTGAACACCAATACAAACACATATCCAATGGTACAAACAGAAGTTAATTTCGCAGTGTAAGTACAGAATTTTTAACGATACGACTATAACTTACATTGCACGTAGTGTGGCGTCAATGTTATACCCGATTATTATAATATAGTAATAAATTTCGTGGGTATGTATTTTTAACACTATTTGAATGAAACGTTATTTTATTCGTGAACACACTATGTAAATCTGAGCAGAGATGTATATATCTCTCTATCTCCCCACCTCCGTCTTCTCAATGTGCAAGTGATATGCAAGCTTTGAACAAGTAGATCCAATAAGATGATAATTTAACGCACGTCCCAAACGGATCGTAACACCACTAAACCTTAGACTAATTTAGAGCGTTCTACTCTGTAAACCAGTTTGTTAATTTACCAAGAATTCACATAGATGGCTGTGCAATTTTAAACATACATTTTTTAATATGTTCTCCTAACACTCCTGTTAGGATAGTTGGACACTATACGCATGGTGGTTAAGCGTAATTTGTCCAGTGTCGACTGTGGCCAGGCCAGTTCTCTCGATGCCGGGTACCATTTTAAATGGGAAACATTCTCGACTTGTTTAATAGCCAACAAAGAGTACAAAACGCGTGCTCGACGGTTGAGATACAGTCTTTCTCTACTCACCGACACCGACTCAACCTACCGGTTACTTGACAACACCTAACATACATTTTTAAATTATATTGCACATTATATTACTACTGTAACGTTACGAAATACAAGTAAAAGCATTAGAAGTATTGAATATCAATATTTAATTGACTATTAAATATTCATTCGAATGGAAACGAATCTATAAATATGTTTTTATTACTAGCAATTTCATCGAAGTAATGAAGTTAGTGATCGATGGAAACGTTGAATAAAGAATAGTAATAAAAATCAATAAGCCCTTTCGCTATGAGAGAATAGTTTAATAACAAGATAACAAACAGTGGTATGAAATTCAAACATTAACAATGACTATAAGCAATAATGAACTAATATTACTGCGAATAAAGTTTATTGTTGTATTAAAACAATACGCTAGTCTAGTGGGTCATCAATACGGAACAGCTAGCACAAGTGATATAGTCGGCTCTTCAAAACGTGGCGTTTACTGTTAGCGACATCGTTTCTCTAGTGCTTAGTCGGCATACGACAACTTAAACATTCAATTCGAAGACACGAATCGCATCGTTTGTATTAAATTAGGGCTGACAGTATTATCTACATTACAACTTAAATTGGAATCAAATGACGTTTTAAACAAAATGAAAATGTTACCTCATGCTTATCTATATTGTAATTCTATTATAAATCGTATATTAATTTAAAAAAATGATAGTTTAAAAAAAACTAAAAAAATACACTTTTTATAGAAAGTCCAACTAAAAAAATAGAAAATAAATTTTTAAAAATTTGAATTAAGAATAGTGTAAATAAGATAAAAATATTTTTTA
>DWTO01000470.1:0-21160 GCA_018244755.1 Jemadia pseudognetus | reverse complement strand
GGAGTCTGGATTTGTGCCCGGTGCATGGCAATAGGCTCACCACCTATTCCATAGTGGGACGTAAACGTAACTGGTGAGTGGTAGTGCTACACTCCTCTGCCTACCTCTTCGGGGATAACAGGCGTGATGTTACGTTTAAATAATTATTTTCTGGTTACCTTGCAATTTTTAATCGAATAAAAGAATTAAGCGTTAATACTATCTATTCAATCATGAACAGAGCACAGTAATTACTTTAAAATGAATTACTCACACTACAAATTACAAAGTAGTATTGAAATAGCCTACCATTTTCTTATAAATACATATATCAGTGATACAAGTGTTCGAGTGAAAAGAAAAGTACGACGAGAAAAGAAAGACTTATATCGCCTCAGCAAAATGTCTTCCCTGTTTGACCTGCCACTAAGCGGCTCAGAGGCAAACAAGGTAAACTATTTACATAACGAGCCGTCATCTGCCGGAAAAAGTATCTCGTTCAGTTGAAAAATATATTTTTTTCATTTCAGCCATTCGATACGACTACCCAAAGCAGCTAACGAGTGATCCGCCCATTTGATGATAAGTTGCTATATACAGGGACACAGAATGCTGTAATGAAAAGAATATATGTTATTATTTTGAACCACCTACAATACTTCGTACAACAATCAGGATTAAAGCATAAAATCTTTCAGTCTTTATTTAAAAACAAATAGCATTTTAAACAAATTTCTACCTGTCAATAAATAATCATTACAGAGTATGAATCGTCAAAAAACTATAATTTAGCATACTATACTAGTTGAATTTTAGCAATAATAAAATTTAACTTATTTGCAACTTAAACTAAAACGGGCTATGTCATAAATCCCTGCAAAACATTTTGAACTCGGAATTAAATTTTGTCACGTTATTAACAAAATAAATACTGTAAACGGGTTCATTTTGTTAAAATTCCGCAAAGCGAACAAAAATGTTAAATTGGTAAAAGATATGCTTAAAAACAACATAAACTATTTACATAACGAACCCGTCACCGTCGCCGCTGAAGAAACTCGTAAAAAGAATTTCCCAAAGCGTTTATGTTTAAACTTTTCAAACCGTTACTTGTTAGCATAATTTCCCTCGTATTTCTTAGCGGTAAATCTTTATTTAGAAGGAAAATGTAGGTGGATTTCGCCAACCATAAATGCAATTGTTGAACGCTACCGAGTTGTTGATTGTTGTTGCAATTGCAAGGGAATAATACATTTTAGGTACGACTGTTGTGATCGCAAGGCGTTTGTGACCTTACTGGATAGTTACGTCAAACTATGTACTATAAACTAATTATAAAAAATAATTTTAATAAAATAAATATACTGGGCTTAGTATGGGAATTAAGAGCAAGTATAAAATAATCATCAAATATTAAAATAAAAAAATTTCTACGTAATATACTTAGAACAAAACGTATGAATTTTAAAACAGACAGTTTGGACAGTTCCAAAAAAGTCTCGAACTCTACGGTCTTTAATGTTTCAGACATCGTACTTTTCATTACAAATTCAACTATTAATCCGTTGTACGAGGGAGCGTCTACGTAGTCGAGGACATACCCTTTGTGATAACTTCAGAGCATTTTCTTAGCAATCGTCGTTTCAAATTGCGAATGGTTTTTTGTTCGCTGAGAGAATTCCGGATGAAGGGCGCACGGAGGGTTAGATTGGGACAGTTGGGTACAGCTATATAAAACGGCATAATCATTCCATAACTGCTCTACAATTGCCATGGGGAAGACTTTGCTGTTTACCATACTCATTTACTATGGAATTTGTATCTGTATACTAAAGTACTGTTGTTTTAGAACTAAATTTGTATAGGAATTTTTTTCTTATTTAAACCCATTAGAAGAGTTTGTTTTCATTTGTATGTATAACTATTATTGCAATAAAGCTTGTATTTGGTAGCTACCAACTCCAAGGTAGCATTATTAAGAACATTTCTCAATTCGAAGTACTGTAAAATCGATTTCGGTCGGCATAAAGCACGGCTAATTGGTTCGGATCTAAGCAGTTGAAGGTACTAAGTGTTACCAGTTACTGCGATCGACCACTTTTTGCTCGCGAAACTTTTCAGACAAAGTTTTGGGTGGCCCTTCAAAATGCTTTATATATTTCGTTTCTAACATCCAACGAATAAAAACTTTGAAATCAAGTCTAAGTAATTAGTACTTTTGAAAGGATTTATACTACTCCGTTGTCAGCGATTTTTTCCGGCAATAAACAATTTTTTTTAATATTACAATTTCTAAATTCATAATTGTTGAAAGAAAAATCTGGATTTGTGGATACTTAAAACTTCGGTAACGCGATTGGAGCTTCAGCTATAGGTTAACTACAGTTTTCAACAAGTGAAGTACATGAAATGCACGACGTATATTACTGTGTACAAACTTCATACGCTTAACTTTAAACTTATATTTGATCGAGTTTGAAACTTTCGTTACAAGAAATTTTATATCGGGATTTAACTTAAATTTGCTTTTGAGTTGTTACTTGTATGAATTATTATGATTTAAATATTTCTTAATAAATCCTGTTAGTTTAAGGACCGTTTTATAATTAGAATCCTGTCCGTTTTGGAAAGGTTTTTAAATTCAAAAGCTGCACTGAAACTTTAGTAACATAAATATTATAAATTCTAATGCAACATTTTCACTGTAAATATATTATTGTACATGAATTTTACAATTTTAATTTACATTTTTAAAAATTAATAAATCATTATATATAGGTATAATAAATTATTACCCCTAACCTACTTAGAAAGTCATTTTTTTATTGAAAAATATCTCAATTACATTAAAACGAAATACATAATATTCCACTCATTCTGATATAACTAAACATATTGGAATGGCGAGATACATTTCCGTACTCCCTCCTCATCCAATTACAATACAGAGCGACAAAGCCCGCCGGACCAGCATCAGTCTTCGTTGAGCGTCGCGCAAGAAATCAAAAGCTAAGCCGACGCTGCCCGGAATATAGATGCCGTTTTAACATTCCACTACACACTGCAGGCTATTACCGACTTAGCTGTAGGGTTAGGGATCCCCTTAATCCTCTTATTTACTCGTGACCAATACCTACTTTCCACCATGACACAGTTTTTAATTTTAAAAGCACATTTGCGACATTCCATCTCGGAGTTCAACTATAGAATTTGAAAGAAAAAAAATTCTTAGTTTGAAAAGTATATCATATAGAATGAATAATACGAAACGTTAAAGCGTAAGAGGTTTTTGTAATATTTCTGTAATCATTTGTTAACAAAATATTACAATATCGAAGATGCTTTTATTATTTATGAATTAGTAATAAAGAATAAAATTAATGATGTACATAATCTTTTTGGAGTTTGTAGTTCTCCATGTGACTTGAACAAAATTTTGAAGTTTATAATTAGATGATTATCCACTAAATTAGCATCAATCATTATCGTGAAAGAACGGTACTTCAATCCTTTTACATTTACTTAATATATATTTATTACAGATATTAAGTAAAGAGAATTAAATATACAATCAATACATACTAACGTATGAGCAAACTTCGATGTTCGTATTTGTATTTCCATGAAGTGCTCTTCAGGCATTCGGCAATAGGCACATCCCTAGGCGCTCGAAGCGTGGGGGATCTGACGTCATAGTTTGGAGTGGCGTTTGAGTGTAGAATTTGTAAATATTGGTTCGTTTGAGGAACGATCGGGGAACGATTCTCTAAATGGAGTCATTTGTATTGTGCGGCGTGGGGAGGGTTGTATTACGCCCTCGTGGTATACTTATTGACCACTTCAGAGCCGGATGTGGGTTGCTGATAGCTTTGTGAATCAAATCAACCTTGGAATACCAAGTCAGTTCGCAGATCGATCTGTAGAGTGCGTGTAACCCTTACTCGCTATGGCCACCACCCTTTTTTGATAAAAGCGTTTTGTATGAACATTTGCTCTGCATGCTGATAAAAGATACAAATATTGGTATGAACTGGGAAATAATATAGGAAATGTAAAAAAAGAATCACTTGAACTAAAAAAGAAAACTAATTTGGCTGAGAGAATGAGATTTTTTCTTGATTTAATCAGTTATTTCTTCTAACTCTACATTGAATATTTAAATACGGTGTCTCTACTATTATCGCAGGGTAGGTAGAGAGCACCGCGTATGTACCAAGGTTCACACACGCAACACTTCATACACGTTACAGTGCTTCTAAATATTAACTGACGTTGATGCTTAGTTACTGTTTTAATCATTTTTGTCTCCTGTATATTTCATGTTCTGCTTTGTTATGATTATGCTTAATACTAATGCTTATTATGCTTAAATAATCTTGGCTCTGATCGTCGCAAAGGGCAGTTTATATTCAAATTTGTTTCTATTGTACAGTGTGTATGCTTGAACTAGAGCAAACGAACACTCAACTTCGTAACAATGATCGTGTGTCTGACTCCTTGTAACTTCGCGTATGTTTGAAGCTGGTCATACCTATTTGTCGTCTCCTCAAATCCGTACACGTGATTTTGGGAGTGTGAATTCAGTTTGCCAAAATTTCATTACCACATAACCTAATGTTGTTGTGGCAGCGACAATCAAAAAGTTTCTAGTAATTAGGGATGTACACCATGATAAATAATAATAATATCATTTATTTGCAAGAGTATAGTATAAGTTTACAGATGTGGTTTTTTTAAAATAATGCCCTTATATACTCTGCCTAAACAGACATGCAAATATTTTCTAAAATGTCAATACAAAGTTACAGTGGCCAGATGAAAGTCAAAGATGCATTAAACATACTATAAGCATATACATATAAGCAAAAAGGTTAATCCATCCCCATATCAATAACGAGAATCGATGTGCTGATTGTGTGTATGCGAGAGCAACGTTGTGGACTACGGCTTCCGTTTATTTTGCACAAAAATTAATAAATATTTTATGTGAGCCGGGTCCAATGGCCTATTTGGCCGCTTTCGTCAGGGGCATTTTTAGATAGCGCGATAACCCCCGAGACCGGAGCGACTGATCGTTCGAGTGATTTATCGCAGCGGCCGCCTCGCCGGCCGCATTCACGGATATTTTCTGCGGAAATCTTTGTTAGACTGTGTGAAATATTGGCGGATCACTTTCATACGCGCTCAATCGGTTGCCGTTAAACTTTCTTCCCGATTATGAATTATATATATTGGATGTTCAGCGCCTCTAATACCGTTACATTTAATATTTATAATTATAATAATATTTGAGTTTAAAACAATCTGGCCAAATTGCACATTTCACTTTGAAAACATACCTTATATCCCTTTACGAATTCCTTCGACCGTACATAAAAAGTAAATGTGGTTGGTCGTAGACGGCTTCTTATCTGATGGAACCTTAATCTATGTAGATCTAAATCCTTGATCGCCGAACAATTCTTATAAAAATAAAATCCAAGGTATATTACCTTGCAAAATACTCCGCTGGTCAGCAATTACTTTCGTATGTTTTCAATTTACGGATCTTCAAATGAAATGTCATTGCTAATTGCTGAAAGCAGAAATGAATAATTGCTCGGAACTTCCGTCGCGTTTTCACTGAACTCCTTGATTAATTATCGCCTCTTTGTTTCTGCAATAATTTCATTGCATTTTTCAGACTGAAAATCTCGAAAGTTACTATATCATTATTTTAACCGCTTTAATAATGTATCACGTGAATTAAAACATCTTTGAGTAAAAAAATTAACAGTTGTATGTACGAGTAAGTGTTGAGGTCACCCTCGCCCTATTGGCGCAAGGTGCGACCAACTTTGTTAAACACTTGTTAAATTTTATAATTTAACTCGCACCTGTCGTTTCATTCATTCAAACCATTAACCTACAATATTACAATAAGCTTCAATATTTATGTAAAACCAACAATTCCTATACTAATTAATATGCAGCCGTTACATTTGATATCATTGATTATAACGATCTGAGGAAAATATGGTAAGGATACCATATAAGCGTAGAGTACTCGATAATGTTCTGTAAAGTATATGAAACTTGTCTATCGGCGTCCCGGTTGTGTCCGTCACAACAATTCAATGAGTGCTGAAGATGATGACAATTTAATACGCATCAATATTTATTCAAAGTGTTTGTTTCTGTTACGATTTCTATTCAACAGTTATCAAACTTCGAAGGTCGCGAGAAGAACGAAGATACACAATGTTGAATTTCAATGAATGTAAATGATTCAATAATAGGAATATTTACTTGGCTTTGCGGTTGCTGTAAAAGAGTATATTTTGGAATATGAATAAATTTGTTGAATGTTCCCAAGAAAATACGCCAGCAACTTCCGACGAAGTTATATTATCTGTTTTGATGGGATGGAGAAATTTGGAATGTTCTGACTCTGTCACTTGGATGAGTACAGAGGAACGTAATTTATATGCTGATATGTACTAATATACGTAACATCGCGCCTGAAATCATCGAAGAGGTAGGCAGAGGAATATTATTATAGATCATTCCCACGTTTCACCAAATACGTTTACCTCCCACTATGGAGAAGGTGGTGAGCCTATTACCATACACCGGGCACATATCAAGACTACGAGCCACTACTGGAAAATCTAAAGTAGGAATATTGATAGTGCCCGACTGGGGAACTGAACCCAGGACCTCCCGATCTGCAGTCGCTCTTACAACCAACACGACCAACGAGGCAGTCTATATGTTAATATGCAGTCAATAAAATCGTATGAAATAACGAAATTCAGAATGTTGTACAAATACAATACAATATGTTGATTATATGCTACTCAGATTTTGCTTCTTTTTTTCTTATCGCGTGATAGGCTAGCGTTTGTATTAAAGATGCCGCAGTGGTAACAAATTTCCTGATAATGAATCTAATTATCTTCATGTCCTTCACGAGAAGTTTAGTTCTCATATACAAAACGTTATTCCCACATTTCTCAAACGTCTCAATTTTAGCCCCTGGAACGATGTGCAAAGATTTCAGGTTTAGGTTTATGACGAATCTTTATTTCTCAAGGAAATCGTATAAATGAATGATTAAATTAAATATATCCATAATATTAAAAATGTGTGATTTGCAAGTATGTTTGAATAAAACTTCATAATTTTCTTTTACTATGTAAACTACGTATTCATTTGAATTGACGTGCAATGGAAACACAACACTAATGCAATGTACGTAATTTCCACGAAATCTTGGCAGGTGCTATGATTTTCTTGACATCCGTGCCAACGTGTGGCCATTCGTGTGGGGCAGTGGAGCGCGCAGGCCCCGCGGCCAACACTCCAACCCCAATTCGAAGCCAGAATATTGCGGGGTGTATGTTATCTAACGATGTTATGTAATTTTTGGAGTTCTGTTTAACCTATTTTATTGTTTTCTTTTCATATTAAAATTTGGCACGTTCTTAAATTTTGCCTTCAAACCTAGTACAGATTCAGGATCGATTATCCTGGTCTCCGTCTAAATGATTTGAATGATTGTATGAAAAATCATGTTACCAGGTCTTAATGATTTTTGCGGTCAGCGGGAATCGTCATGAACAAGTGCATATGCATTTAAAACATGCACTTCGTACCACATAATTGCGCAATCAATGATAATATCTTGATTCGCAATTGAAACAATTATCTAAATGGTTTTATACCGTGATCACTAATCAGAATGATTTCTACATCAATTATTGGCCAAATATTAAAGGTTTAATTGATCAGGGAGGTTTATATTCAATACAACATCACAGATCTACTATTGTATAATCGAAAAATAAGTTAATGCATTTGAGAAATAAATGCAAGAATAAATCAAATCTTCTCAAGAAAATCATGTTTTATAAATTGTATTCAATTTTATTCAAACACACTTTGTACTACATACAGTTGAAAGAAATATGTACATATATGTATAAAAATGTCTCGAAAGGTCATACAAACATACGGTAATTCTAAATGTATTCCGTGGTGGTTTATATATAATTGATATATTATACCATGAATTTGTTACGAATTGCGAATTGATCTCATGTTATTATTCTTTACCATAATGAAATCCTTGTTATTATCATCGATAATATATCAAGAGTTTCTTTAGTTATAATCCTTGCAACTTGAATCGATTCGAGAAATGCACCAGCGATGCGTGTAAAGCGGTCAATAGGTGGTGTGTACTCATATATATGTATTTGTTTTCCTTTTGTATTCATTGAAACGTTCTGTGATGTAATATCTAACGCTGTACCCGAGTCCGCTTCACTTGCGACGAATACATCTGAATTACTAGCGCGCAGCAAATCACAACTATTACTAACTCGGAATTACGCCCTTGTAAGATCGCTATCATGCAAGCTCTGAGCTTTACGAGCTCTTCCGACTCGCATACGTGAACTGAATCTGTGAAATTATTATTATAATTTGTCCCTATTTTAGAATTCACATGGGCTGACGTAATTGTGTTATTACACTGCTATTTTATTTCATGTATAGCTTCTGAGTTTAGTTTACAGTTAAGTGAAAATGAAAGATACTGTATTTATTTATTCAATTCTATTTCAATAAACTAATACGCTATTTTTAAGTATTACTGCTACTTGGCATAAAAAAATTCATGCCTCAACTGTTTAATTATAGCGATATTATTAAATGATAATTTCCGTCGTGTATATATGGCAAATAATACTTTGCAATTAAAGTACGATTTTAATCATGCGAGAGAAAATAACAAAGTGTATCAGTATGTTGCCTATAGCACGTGTCGAGACACTGGTCGGTAAACAGTGGGGAGCATCCTTCGGGCCGTCACAGAAGCGTGAGTTGCGCATTGTGCGACTGCAGGTGAACGCGACGCGGGGCGCACGCTCCATTTGAAACGAGGTCAAACGCGACGCGTCCAGACACCGCGCCGCGCGCCGCCGGGACGCCGGCGGGCTATCACACTACTCAATTGAAACACATTGGACGTCGGACGCGCAGCGCCTTTGTCCTTCCACGTTTCCGCCGATCCGCCGTCCTGCTGTTGTGCAAACAATGAACGTTATTGCCATCTCGATGCTCTATTAAGATTTCCAGTTGCGTGGGTCACGTTCTATTCTCCTTTTTCGTTTCCACCTTTTTGCGTATTACATTTTTCACAGTACAACGACTTCACTTTCTCGTTTCGATTATTTTTCGTATTACGTGAGCGCATATGATTCATACGAGTATACTTTGTGCGTTCAGTTTAAGTAATAGTTTCAACAATGCGTAATTTACATTATCAAACTTCAAAATCTTTGCTGTTGTTTATAGAAAAATGTAAAACACAATAATTAGGCTCTACGCTGAAACATTAACCCTTCGCAATTAAACTAATTTATGGTAAATGACGACAAATAATTTGATATTACTTCCAGCATAAAAAATATGATAAATCTTTTAATTCTTTTGAAACATACTTCGATTATAATATACGAAATAACATCAAACGATTATTTTATTTTAGAGGATTATTTCAAGCTGAGACGCAAATGTAATGGATTTGACGGCGCTACAAGGTCGAATTGAGCACGTTAATTATGATCGTTGATAAATTGGATTCGACTACGAACAGGCTGTTCCGTAATACCGAATAGTTGTGTGCGTCGCTAACAAGTTATTCACAAGCATTATATATTCCTATCGTCAACCTATCTTTGTCCACTGCTGGATATAGGTCACCCCTGAAGGGTTTTCCCCATAAATCCTACGCTAGACATGCGACCTCTACACTTGTTCCGTTTTTAATTGTTGAAGTAGCTATAAAAATGTATAGCATAGATAAACTCTGAATAGAGTAATTCTAAAATTATTTGGTTCAAATCATTTATTGTTTTTACGAATTATATTAAATGATCTCGAGCGTGGGCAATTTAAAATAGTCTTCATTTAACTGTTACAAAATTAAACAAATTTAAATACTTTTTGTGATCGTATTTCGCATTAATGTAATTATGAAATCGCCTTACGTTATCACCACTTCCTCATTTGAAAATTAATAACGACATATCAAGGTTTCTTAAATCGTGGTGGTTGCTATAGAGGTACTCGTAAACACAAGTACAGCTTAACGTAAATATTCTCTAAATTTAATATCTACTTGTATTTGCAAGTATTTACGCGTGTACACTATGCTATTTACTGTAACCTCAGCCTTCAGTGACCCTTTTTAATACAGGAACACCGATAGGGGGCTAATCGATTAGGCGGATGGAAACCTACCCTACCCATTGGGGTTGAGCGAAACTGTCTCTTTTATGTTTTGTCTTCCGATGTTATTTTGATCCTAATCAGAATTGGATCTTGAATCTTTACACGGACTAAAGCATTCGTCTTTTGTTTCTTAGAGTTTCTGTTTCATATTTTCTTGGTGTTTATTGTATGGTGTATTACTTGTATTTTAGCATTGTTTATCTGGTTTATTCTGAACTACATATTATCGTAATGAAGGCAAGATTTTTTGGTGAGCACGTCTCGATCAACATCATCATTATCGTCGCTTGTAATGTGTCGAGTGTTATATTTGCTGTTGAATTGTGTTATTGCTATACAAAAAAATACTGACGATTGAAAGCAATATGCTTCCCGAATGGCTCTAATCGAGCTTCGTTAACATCGTGTACGTATGCGTCGTAACGAATCTAGTGCCTTGTTTTTATATCATCAATTGAGCGCGACCTCCAAGGCCGCTTGCACGTCTGTAGGCAATCAGCTCACATCAATCATAAATCTGTTTACACCGTCGAATTCTTCTTCATATACCTGTACACTGTTAGCTACTTATGTTCATGAATAATCAAAATGTGCATGATATATACAAATATGTTAAACTAAATTTAAGTTCACAATCCTCTATATATATATATATCTTTAACACCGGTAACATGGCTAGCTTCGTGCTCCTAATTGGCTTAAACGTCATCAATGCCACATGTGTAACTAATATTCTTCGTGGACTTCTCGATTACATTATAAATTGTGGCAGCATATAATGCTGAGGTTCCGCTAAATGTTATATCAACGTAGAGATGATTAAAACGTCTTTTCCTCTGTAGATACTATCAGTAAACTTCTAGATATTTGAATTGTGTATTACTTAACATGAGAAATACATTGTTAACCAGTGTTCATTATCACCCTAAAACATTATTGGAACCATATATTTTTTCTATCTATGTAATATTTAATACTTCTGTATACGCTATAAGCCACTATAAAACGGTGCAAGCGCATCCACCATCTGTTATTATCAGAACTTCGTGGTTCGTTATCAAACGTTCTTCAAACTCATCATCATAACGATTGACATCAGCACAGTTAGTTTCTCGAAGGTGTGGCTTACAAGCATAATTGTACATACGCAAATGATATATGCACTTCACACTGACTCACGCAGTTAAGGTTATTTATGAACTAGTCACTAAAGGCAAGTGTGCCTTGTAATATATTATTAGCTTGCGCTCTCTGTTCTTCATCGATAAACTTACACATCTGTCGGTTCTACATGTTTAATCAGAATACATTTGTTCTATCTTCTACCATATAACTCTTTTTCAAGCATGAATCAGGGGATGCTGCGTTTTGAAAAGTTTTATTATTTCGAATTTCTAGTTTATCATTGGCTTTAAATAATTGTTGTTTTTTTTTTGTATTACGTATACCTTTTTCGAAACGCAGTATCCCTGGGGCCATTCAGCGGTCATTAAGAATCATTTTCAATCCGCAGCTGTGGAGCCCACGTACCACTTCAAAGTTCTGGTCCCGTCCATGGTGGCGGGCGCCATCATCGGCAAGGGTGGCGAGACTATCGCCCAGCTGCAAAAGGACACTGGCGCCAGAGTCAAGATGTCCAAGTCGCATGATTTCTACCCAGGTATGTGAACATCAACTTTTAAACAATTGTAATCATAATATTATTAAACTTGCAGATCATATTGGTAGTCATAGTCAAACACTCTGTTATTGGAAGTCAGACAATATCCGATCTTTTTAATATCCCGCGCTCAGCTGAGCCCGATTATTTGCTCTTTTTTTAAAATGGCGTGACTAAAAAAACTGTACGGGCTGTTTGCGAACACAGGGCGTTAGTATTAAGCAAAAGCCGCTTTTTTTCATTAAGGCACTCAGGGAATTACTACGCAACCACTGCAATATTCAAGAAGCATACATTGACCCAGTTGTGTCAGGATTGAAACACAGTAGGCGCCCAAGACGCGCTTTGTTCGCGTCATAAAAGGCCTACTTAGCGGACTTAGCCTCGCGAACACCAAGGCAACTAGGAACTGGCTCGTCGCCGTATTGCGTACTCGTTTCATAAAAGCACATTATGGAAAATTAGTTTTGTTAATTATCCAAACTTACACTAACATGAAAAAATCACTATGCGTGTTCGGTTTAAAAGCTTAACTCATATAAATTTTGCTATAAGCATGTGGAGTGCAGGGGTTCGGAAAAAATATTTTGAAGACAGCTCAAATATTTATTATGTATATGATTGGGAATTAGGGAATTCGGTTCATTGGAGAGACCGTACGAAAGAAATATCTTAAGTTTTGAGAATATTAACAAAGTACAATTTTTTGGTAAAACAACTTTGGAAATATCGTTGGAATTTTATTCAATATTTTAATACCATTTACTAGTATATCATAAGAAACAATCCGAGATTAAAATAAGTTGTATGATAAGAACGGTGGCGACTAGCTTTCAAAATATGTAAAAATAAATGTTCTTAATATTGATGTTCAAGAACGGAAGGTGTCTGATGTCGAACGCTGTGTGGAATGTTGCCTCGTATCCTTTCCGGGGCGACGATGCGTGGCGGTGCTTCCGACTCGAAGGCTGCTGATATATGTATCAACTGTACCGACCGGTTATGTCGCGGTATTGGCCACTACACGATAAAAAGATATACATTTGCACGTACAATGACAGCATATTGATGTAATAGAGAATGTGAGGCGAAAACTCTCGAGGGAATTCCTTGCGCCGATCGTGGAGGCACATAATTTCATAAATCACTCACAGTATCACATCGTCCATCTTGTCTTACATCACGTAAATTTTTGTTAAAACATGACTAGGTGTGTCAAGGTCTCGGAACGTGAGACCTTTGATTTACACAATCATTTCGCCGCCAGGTTAGATCATACCGACCGCTCAGAATGTGTTTTATTATTAATTTTATTTTTCTGCCATATTTCGTAAGTTCGGTTAAGGATGGTCTAATAGAGTGATATCATCCACAAATTGTGCCACACGTTTGCGTATGCGCTGTGTTGTAATTGTATATTCAAAGCGAACGGTTGGGTGTTCGTTCGCGGAGTTTTTGTGTCCAAATGTCGGCGTCCTTGTACAAATGCATTGTTTAAATGAGATCCCTTAATGAACGTTATTAACGAAGTGATCCGATCTAGTCATAATTCTGTCGCCACTAGGGCATTACGAATGCATTTGGCAATAGTTATATAACACCGGCTTCCTGAACCGGGAGGAGGATGTCGCCATTAAAATTTGGGTTATCGCATCGTTTCGTCTGGCGTGTGCGTGTGTAATGGTGCCGGCCAAAAAAAATTGCTTCATTAAAACTGAATATAACGATGGTATGGAAGTGGGCTAGTTATATTTGCATCTGGGGCGGTGGGCGAGGGACACAATGGGAGCGCAGGCGGTAGCCGGGAGCATAATGGAGGCTCTGACTTTGACGTCGCTGACGCAAAGTTAATCCGTGAATTCAACGCGGTACAGTTTCAATGTTAGTAGGCCGTTGCATCAACTTCTGCTCCACAACGAAACTGTGCCACCAACACTGTTTGATACATTATTTGTTGGTATACAATAAAATTGATACTCCGCTACATTTTACGACTCTATTTTAAATGTCACAGCCACTATACCGTTTTGATGCAATAATAGTTTTAAAGATGTTAATGTGCTTAATGTTTGCTTGTACAATTTTGCATGAACGTTAATTAATACATCTGAAGTTAACACATCAAAAGAGCCCCCGGCGTCCTTGGTGGCTGCAATAATTAATTTCTAAATGCGGTCTTAATAGCGCGCCTTGTGACGACTTAATCCGGTTTGTAGTGCATTCCACTCGAAAATATACGTGCACACGATATACATTCCGGCGTTTGAGCGATTGCGTCACTGGCCAAGTCATACCTGCCGACCGGTGGTCCTTGAACGAATGTGACAGTGATTTTGTCGCTATTTTCGTTCACTCCCGTGCGAAGCCTCTACTATTCACTATAATACATCGATCGGGCGCTTCACTTATTTAATACTTGAAGGTGTTTCAAGGCTTCATACTAAGCTTATTAGCCGTTCTTTTTTTTCTTTGCGATGAAAGTTATTTTGTTGAAAAAGTGAACGATATTTCATTGCTAACATTACATCCTTACGTTTACGTCAAAACACAAGAGATAAGAAAGATTAAGGCCAAGAGGACCGGAAAGGCAAAAATAATGAATTTTTCTTGAAGTTTAATTAGGCGGGCTGGAAGTGTGTATAGGTAATAGTAGCAAGACGAGTTGGGTAGAAATAGAGGGCGAACTTGGCAGGAGGAGGCAATCTTTCAATCTGGGCGAGCCTCCTCAATTCACTCATCACGAGAATGCTAGGATTACGTCACTCCAACGAAAATAAAAGTGATTTTGTTAGTCCCCTGTTATACAGCGAGGACGTTCCTTAAGTGTTACAGATTACCTATATTAGGTAGATGTACTTTGAATATCAATTAAATTGGGCGTCAGTTGTTATATCAAGAAATCAATATGACTATAACAATTATGGAAATTGATTCATTACTTGGTAAAAAAAAATTAGAACTTGGACTAATTTTAAATACTTACCTCTGTTCTAATACGTGTTCGTGATCATTCATATTATTGACATTTTTTTAGTAAAATGTACATAGTTTTTGTTCAAAATGAATTTGCTTTTGTCTGCAAATTTTTCTTAACCAAGATATGGTTCTCATCAGGGGATTCATTACACACACCGCCATCAGGTAGGCAGTTGAGTACTCTAATAAACATTTCATTTGCAATTACCGTCTCTCGACATTGAGAACAAAAAGCGTATGCCGCGAGCACGTGGGAAGTCTGTTGGATTCGAAGGCTTCTCGGGCGGTAGGGTCACGGCAGTGTAGAACGTTTGTACTTGATCCACTAACGCTTAATGCTCGCGTTCCTGGCGCGGGGGTTTTGTTCTTTCCCATGTCAATGGCCACTTCAAATTCTCATAGTGCTGCTGGCTTTTAATTTAATTCATAATTTTGTAACCGCTATAATACAAAATAAATTACCACATTCTGTACGATAAAAATTAAATGCTGATAAACTGTAATGCCTTAACCTATTTAGAAACATTTCTTATCTTAATAGCGTCAACTGTAGTAACGTACGACTGTTTCGTATGCTTGATAATGAAAATTAAACATGGTTTATATGTGTTTAATTATTAAAAATGTGTTATAATTTTGCCGTATTTAAATAGTCACCTAAAAACAGTTGCTCATGGAGATGACACAATGAGATCTATATGAAGTATTTAACTTTTTTGTTTTTTTATTATTTTACATAAAATTTGTTTATGGGTACATTGTTCATTATTATACCAGGCCGTACTCAAATATGCCAATAACAGTACACAGACAAGTGTATACTCCGTGTAGGTGTTTCAGTTTGCGTTCGTTTTACGAAGAACTTTTGTAATACATATTACTTGATAGTTCCTAATAAACAAAACTATGCCAACGGATCCGCCCCTCCGTAATTATGAGTCACGTCAGCGCCATCTGTCGGGGCGCAGCACGCGATTACCGATGTTTGTGCTGTTTATTTAAGGGTCATTTCGCTTTCACGTCGCTATCAGATGGTGTAACCGTGTAGTCTCTTTACGGGCGAGCGGCATGATTTTGGCTAACGTTGCGTATTGGAACTATTCGGCACTGCGGTAGTACAGTTGGGAGGTAGTGGCTAATCTTTTGGTGCGAGCTCGTTAGTAGACGTTCGATAGCGTGATTTACGAAACACAATTCCACCTGCCCGCGCTCGTGTAGTCCAGAACAACGGCTGCGTTACTCGAGAGCCATTAAATGTTGCGTTTTGTTATTTCTGACGTAAGACGAGCTCGGGTTGTTCCTATTGTGGGATATGATGAGTTGTTTAAATAAAATGCCACAGAATATAAGTATCTCACGCTGAATACCTCACAATAACAACAACGGAATGTACGAGCGGTGGTGACCTCTTGCGACGCCGAACGCTCTCTTAATCTGGAATTGTTAAATTTTCATATCGTCCGCGCTATGAATGGCGCATTCAGTTCGTGTGGAAATGAGAGTTCTTGGATTATAGAAAAGCTTTTTTTTATCTTTTGTTAAATTTTACGCTTTTATACTATTCAATAGCGTCCGACTACGGAACCCGTCTTACAACTTATAATAGAAACATATTCAAAGTGAAGTCTAAAAGTAGAGATAGAAAAAACATTCTGCTGTTACCTTTTTTTTTCATTATTTATTCATAAGGTATTCGTCAAAATTAATCTATATAGTACACCAACCGATAGATAAAAATTGAGACGGACTTTTCCAAAAGAGTTAATAATTTATGTACCTACTCTGATTCCATACAGTTAAAGAACGACATGCAGATTGTATAGATGGATAAATGTTCATCTCCTTTTCCTAGATCACATAACATAATTGGTGAAAAGTAAGAGTATCTACTACACTCCGCTGCGTACCCCGTCGGGGAAATACGGGCGTTACGTTATGTTGTCGAGAACCAGCTAGAGTGACCGAAGATGATCGTGATACTCTTAGGCGCTACAAAGCGAAAAGATTTCTTTGAGAGTTGTTCGAGAGAGAAATCAGTTGAAGTTACCCATTAGCGGCGCGGCTCTCAGCCTCAGCTCAGCATCGCATTCGCTTGCCTCTTGACAGAACGTCTACCATGAGTGCGCGGTGTGCGTACATACATCGATACTAGTTAAGATCGGAATACAGACGGAGATATAATATTTAGAGTAGCGAGGCCCGTTACGTTGTATTCGTATGGCAACAGATTCACTACCTAATCGTTAGTGAAACGTGGGAGTGTCTGCTCCTCTGCCTACCTCTTCGAGGATTACAGGCTTGATGTTACGTTTATGAAAAAACGAAAAGTTACCGGTAACTTCCAATACACAACCGGGATATTGAAACTGGCGATAATTTTCAGTTTATTTTAAATAAGATATTATAAAAAATACTCTCATAATGTACACACACATTTCTGTCATAGCCTCATAACAGTATATACGTTGAATTTTTTAAAAATATCCCCCTCGGCCATAAGTTGGCGTGCTTCTCGTGGCCTTGACCCAAAATAGAGAGTATTCGTCTTGACACTGTGACACCTAGAGCAATTTTTCTCATCTATAAATATAACTATGTACTTCACCAGTCGCTGACGCTTTGTGTCAGCTGTATAGTAGCTTTCAAACTGTCGAAATCGAAAGTTATAGTCGTTCAGTAACCGACATAATGGCGCACCGCACCGCGTTCGACTGTGCAATAAACGACGTACTTAGTGAATATTTTATGATTAATTTTTATGTACGTCCCTTGATTTGTAGCTCACGTATTTAATATAAAACTATTTTTTATACGTTTCACTTTTATTCTATTCAATGTAAAAAAAATTAAATAAGTATATTAACGTACGTAGTTTTCCATATTGTAGATGCATTGACCATAAATATGCTGCTACATAAATAGTAACGATACACTCTCTTAGAAAACCGACAACCTGTTTCCTTCATTGTACGTTTATACAATGGTGTTCCTGTGAAGTTGTGCAATAACCGTAGCACGTCTTGTATAATTGGATAATGCACATAATCACGGCTCGTCATTGCGCTCGCGACCTTGCATTGACAGTGCGCGCGGCGCTGCAGCCGACCGCGCCCGAATGCAACTCCACGCGCACACATACCCACCCACAACACTTGCAAGTTTATTTCTGTAACATAACAACTTGTAACGTTTCCGCCAATGTTTGAACAAACGTTTGCCGTACGCGGTCAATGTGTGCTAACGTCTCGCTCTATCGAACATTCGATATGATCGCAAGCGAACACCTGATCCTTGTCTCGTTGTTTCCAACTCGCTTTTTTGGCCCACTGCTCCTAATTACCAAAGCATTGGACGTGTACCAATTGTTAATGACCCGGTTGCAGGCAAAAATGAGCGCTATAATTATCACGTATAAATATTAAAGTTGCCAGTCGCCGCTCAAGGTCAAGGGAGGTATAGGACCGGTCGCGTGGCGCGAGTTAGCGCTAGTGGTGCTTACACACTCGGTCGATCGTTAGCCACCGCTTGACGCTCGCAACGTTGTTGATATCGATCGGTAAAAAATAAGGTCACACTTATAAAAATGAACACACTGCATTTGCGTATGCAAATAGTGTGTTTTATTATTATTACGTGCGGTAACATTCTTGACTATTTACGCGGTTCTCAAATATAGTCTTTTAATTGTTACCTCGTTCCAATGGTCTATACGTTCAAATGAAAAAATATACATGGACTTTAGTAGTGTTCATATACCTCAGCCGGGAACATTGCACAATAGCATTTCAAATTAGATGTACACGCAACTACATATCATCGATTTTAGAAAGTACTAAACATAAAAAAAAACACTAAATGAGATGAAAAGTAGAAAATGTGAGTGTCGTTAGACAAATCATTAGATTAACTTTACTTCAAATACAAATGATTTATATTAGGCTATTTGTTACCAAGGATTGAAATGATTTCTTATGATTGTCTTTACCATACAATTGTTCGTTATCTTCTGCGCACGTGTAATTGTATCAGCAAACAGAAGCAACATTCAATTCTCAGCGATGGGTGCTAAACTAGTATTTGACATTGATGACAGCTTGCTTCTCTAATTATGCTGTAGAGAGTTGTCGCGCGTCCTCCGCGGCACAAAGTGGGCTTGTTTGAACCGCGACAAAGAAATGCCGCATGCGGCATAATGTACGGCATTGCGCGTGTGTGTGCGTCCACAGTGCGCTTGCGTGCAATAATAATAACCTTAATATTGACACTTCATTCGTTTTCATTAACGGCACTTCAAATGTTTCGATGGAATCATAATTATTTGAAAAGGCAGTGAAAAAAACTGCAGTGTCTTTGTTAAAAGGGTTCGTTTGGTTTGTGGTGGACCATAACGTTTATTCAAACCGAAATTTGATCTAATTTTTAAATTGCTTCAAAGCATACCTGGTTAGCGACTATGGTATGGATGAGATTGCATACACTGGAGAACAATTGAACTATGGTGGTTTCACGATATTGCATTTCTATCTTTCCTCAATTCCCAAACATGAAAAAACTATTCAAATATGACGACCCTCTTGTTGTGGCCTTTCGTTGAAATTCTGCATGTAAAGGTACTAGCGCGATTAAATCGAGTGTCCCTCAGCGACACAAGCATAGTTTAATATGGTGCTGCTCTGACAACTACCCGTAATTAAAATTTGTAACAGAAAATTTCCTGTTACGTTTAAGTTCTATTATGGTATAGGTGGTGAGCTTATTGCCATACATCGGCAACGAATTTATACACCGACCTAGTACTGAGAATTTCAACTTAGATAAATATGGCAATAATATTAATACCGTTCTTGATAAGCACATCGGTGTGATATCACCGTAAAGTGTTGCATAATTTCTCCTCGCTCCGGTACAAGTTATCTCAACGATTTCTGGTTATTCTCGTTTCCTTTCGAACGACCAGTTCTTGTGCGCCTTAATAACTTATTGCTTATTCAAATTTATATTAAATTCCTAGTGGTACCGAAAAAAAAATTCAATCTTAGCGGTATTTTGTGTATTTGAACAAGGAGCTTAATAAAAGACAATTATTATTATTATTCTATTATTTCATTGTGCCATCATACTAGGTCCGTTTTACGGGTACCAGGGGACAACGAGTGAATGTCTCTACTCTTAGAGATCTCGCGAGTGTCTTCTAATTGAGTAAGAAGCAAGTGTAATTAATTACATTACACATTGAGTTCACAGTTTCATCGGTGGGAAAATGAGATGTGTGTTTTACATGGTCTCACTTTGAACAGAAAGGCTTTCTTTAACTGGGGCGCTCTTAAACATACCTACTCTTGACACGATTCCCCCGTGCGAGCTCCAGCGCCTCGCCCGGCCCGCCGCAAGAAACACATTTCGATAGTGAATAAAGTTCTAATTGAATATTTACATGTCTATGTGTATATTATACATATAAAAATTATTAATGCACCAATCGGACAATTATATATCAATTAAAAATTATATATCAATAGCGTAAATCGGTAATGAAATTATATGTATATATACATAAGTTAAATCCATACAAAAACCAGTGCCTATGTACAATGAATACATATATTGTAGGAGCCTTATTAGCAGTAGTTAACACTAACTTACGCTAATAGGTAGATTTCTACAGTCATTAAAATCACGCATAAAAATTGAGACTTATGTATATTTAAATAAAAAATGATTAAATTGTGTACTAGCTTAACTAATGTATGCTTTTTTACCGGTTAGTCCCACTAGCTTTGGTACTATACGAGGTCCGCGGATCGCCGCCGATTTTAAATTCAATTTGGATTATTTAATCATGTAAATAGATATTCACTAAAAATTTAATAGAAAAATGGGTTTCAATGTGTTCAATGAATATACAATGAGGTCTGGAACCGCTGCCATATAATAGTTATTTGCATTTATTTGACAGTAATACAATAGCCTTCTCTAAGCAGTTGGAGGTCAAGCAGGCGGCCATTTTGGACTTCTGCAACATCTACATAATTGCTACATTAATATAACGTTGTGAATGCACAAGTAACTTAGTCTGAATGCCTATTGCTTTTTCAAATCAGTACCGCTGAACGGGTTTGGTTAAAATTGTGTATGGAAATAGCTTGAAATTGATAAACAGGACCCAGCTTGAAATACTCAAATACTCAAATCACGTAACAACGTAATTTCACGCCTGTAATCCCCGAAGAGGTAGGCAGAGGAATGCAGAACACTCCCACGTTT